>PVJS01002125.1:7012-88014 GCA_004027185.1 Glis glis | reverse complement strand
TGCATATATGTTAACATCAAATAGATATTCATTGCAATGTAAGACTCCAATGCACCAATAAAAGCACGTTAAAAAAATAAATAAATAAATAAATAAAATAAAAAAAAAAAGAAAAAAGAAAAATACTGTAACTTAAAAAGCTTTCTAAAAGTAAAATTTTAAATTTTTAGATGATTATATAGGCCTTGGCTGGTGACAATTTTTAAATGTTTGTACATCCCTAATTACTGAAATACTCAGAAGAGTATAGGTGATCAGTTCTCAAATTTTCTGGTCTCAGGACTCCTTTCCAAGCTTAAAATTCATTGAGGACCCCACAGAGCTTTTGAGTGGATTCGATCCATTGATATTTACTGCATTAAGAATTAAAGCTGAGAAAAATTCTAAGTGTTGATTTATTAATTCAGTTAAAAATTACAGTAAACTCACTACGTATTAACATATTTTGTGAAAATGAGTTTATTTCCCAAAGTAAAAGTAAGAGAAAAACAGCATTGCTTTTGATCTTTGCAAGTTTTTGTTTGTTTGTTTGTTTGTTGTGGGGGGGTTATTGGGGATGGAGCCCAGGGGCATTCTACCTCTGAGCTATACCCCCAGCCCTATTTTATTCTTTTATTTTGAAACAGGGTCTCACTAAATTGCAGAGGCTGGCCACAAACCTGTGATCCTCCTGTCTCAGCCTCCCAAGTATTGGGATTACAAGCGTGTGCCGCCATGCCCAGCTTTTGCAGATGTTTTTAATGTTTGACAACTGGATTCTGATCTGCTTCTGCAATCCATCTGTTGTGATACATTATTTGGGTTAATTATATGAAGAATATCTGGCTTTACAACAAATATGTATGTGGAAAAGGGAGGAGTAATCCAATCACCGTTTCAGATAACTGTCGCTATTCCTTTCTGCTCTACCATTGTCCATTCACTACACACCACACATCCACCGCAAGTTCTGTGTACATGAAACAAGAGGGCTAAATTTTGATCATTGCTGAAGGGGGCAATGGGTATATGAAGCATCACTATACTATTCTCCTTTTGTATATTTTCCTTAATAAAAAGATACCAAACACGAGGCTGGAGGATTTCTGATTTGAAAGTGTTAAAGAACTTTTCATTCTTCTCCTCTGGGCAACCACCCACTAAAACCACAAGGAGAACAAGAAATAGAATGGATCACTGATAAAACTAAGAGAGGGTTGTTACCCAAACCACAAGACAGGAAGATGGAAAGCAGATACCTGGGACTGGCGATGACTTTGCAGAGCAGAGGAAAGGGAGTTCAGCAGAAACCAGAGTTCATTTTAAAGAGCATTTACTCCCACAAATCCCACCTCTTCCTCATCCAGCCAGGACACGAAGGGGAAACGGAACCAAAGAGGCCAAAGTGGAGTGAGGCACAGGAAACACAATGGCAAAGGACAAGTTTGTGCGCCCACTGTCTCCACTCGGTCTCCCTTCCCGGCTCTCAGATCTGATACCTGTGCTTACATGCCTGGGGAGGCAGCCCAGGAGTTCACCGGAGCCTCTCCTTAAGCCTGGGACAGCACAAGTGTCCCGACTGTACCATTATCTCCAACATGCTATACTGTTTGGACCCAGAGAAAATATCTCCAGTTGCTGAGAGTTGGGAGGACCCTAGTAAAACAGTGGCTGCCCTTCAAGGAGTCTCACAATGGGCACCACCTTCTCAGGGACCTTCTGGGGGGTATGCACTCCTACACAGGTGATCAGCGGGCTGCAGGGAAACCTCCAAGCCCACCACAGAGAAAAGGAACTCACCAAACACAGTGATAGTGCAGAGGCAGAAGAAAACTACAATTAACATCCTTATGGCAATACTAGAAAATGTCACATCCATCTATAAAATGTGTTATAATCTAAAAGGAACTCCAATAATTATAGCTTAACCGTTTCACTCCTGAAATATATCTGAATATCAGTATGTGACTGTAACACATTAATTTGTCATTCTTCCTATTGACTTTTGGTCAATAGGAAGAAGATATTTTGCTACTGTGAACAAAATAAACAATGCTCCTTGCCTCCTGAGACCTTCTTAGGACTAGTTGCTGGGAAGGGAGGCGTGGTCTCCACAGTCAACTTCCCCGTCCTCTAGTCTTGTACCTCACTGCCCTTCAGCCTCTCTGGTTCTATGCTTTTAAATTTATTGGCATATTTTCTTATCTTTTTAAACTTCTGGATCCATAGTTGTGGTTTTTAATTCACAATACTATTTTGATATCTTCTCTTTTTTAATTAATCTCATCTGACTTTACAGTGTTGAACTTCCCTTTTGTAGATTTGTTCTCTAACTCATTAAGATATGCAATTAATCTCTTATAAAAACTCCTTGAATTTTCCTAATTTATTTGAATGCACCATCTCTCTCTCTCTCTCTCTCTCTCTCTCTATATATATATATATATATATATATATATATATCCCAACACTGATTTTCTGCCTTAAGGTCTACTTTGTCTTAGGTTAATGAATTTTGGTACCTAGTTCCTCTGTGTATCTTTTCCATTGCAGAGGCTCCTCAACATACAATGGGGTTATGTCCCAATAAATCCATCATTAAGTTGAAAATACCACAGGTCAAAAATGCACTGAATACACCTCACCTACCCGATATCATAGCTTAGCAACACAGTACACTATAGAACATTCGTTATTTTCCATCACAATCGCATAGATGACTGGCAGCTGTGGCTTGCTGCCCCTATCCAGCATTGAGAGAATCACACCACGTGTTGCTAAAGCAAGAAATGATCAAAACTCAAAATTTGAAGTCTGGTTTCTATTGAATGAATGCAACAATTTCATGCCATTGTAAAGTGGAAAAATCCTAAATTGAACCACGATTAAGTTAGGGACTGTTTATATTTAACTTTTGTTTATGCGTATAGTACTATGGATCAAACAGTGCTGTACCACTGAGCTACACCCCCTGCCCTTTATATTTTTTTAATTTGAGACAGGTCTTGCCGAGTTGCCCAAGCTGGCCTCAAATTTGTGATACTCCTGTCTCCGCCTCCAAGGTAACTGGATTACAGGTGTGTGCCACTGAGCCCAACTATATTTCACTTTTAACCTTTTCACATCTTTAAGTTCCAGGTCTGTGTCTCCTAGAAACATCAAGTTGACAGATATGGGAGTGGGGGGCGGGGAGGGAGAGGTAGGATTCAACCTAACAATCTGGTTTATCCAACTGGCAAATTTAGTCAATTTATTTTTATTGTGATTTCAGACCTATTTGGACTATTTCACCATATTACTTTTTGCTTTCCATTTGTCCTGTTTTCTTACCACCACCACAACCACCACACACACACTTTTTTTTCCTGTTTCCTCAATCCATTTTCCCTTCTATTGATTTGGAAGTTATAGCTATTTTTTAGTGGTACCTTTATAATTTAATTATTATGCATGATCTAAATTCTTTCTAGCCACTTCTATGGCTAATTAGCTTCACCCTGTTGCTCAAAGACAGAGTTGCTGGATTCACAATTCTAGGTCAACAGTCATTTTCTCTAAGTACTCTGATGATATAATTCAACTATTTTCTGAATTCATTACTGATTTGCATTGGGGTCCTGTGTCTCTGGATTCCTATCTTCATCTGTTCCAGACTATTCTCAGCCATTTTCTTTTAAAATTTATCTTACTTCACATTTTCTTATTCTGATCCCATTGAATAAAAGGTCAATATACTATCAATAATGAATGCCCATAAATTCAATAATTTAGATGAAATGGACCAGTTCCATAAAAGACACAAAATGTCAAACCTCACTCTAGAAGAAATAGCTAACTTGAATCTATCTACTAAAGAAACTAATGTTTTACTTCAAAACTTCAGGCCCAGATGGTTTCACTAGCAAATTCTACCAACATTTTAGAAGTAATACCTAACTTCATAATCTCTCCCATTAAATGGAAGAGGGAATGATTTCTTTTTTTTTATATGTTTTTATTGGTGCATTGTAGTCTCACATCACAATGAGTATCAGTTTGGTGTTAACATACATGCACACAGCTCTTGGTGTCCCTCTCCCCCACCTCCCCCCCCACATGTAGTACTGAGAATGATGTTGGTATAATCTCATATGTACACATTGTTTATGATAGTAATTCCATAGATTCACTTCTTTCTTGCCCTTCCCCTTCCCTTGTACCCCTTTCCTTGCACCACTGAGGGTTCTCTGTTGTCACTGGAGTCCCTTTTGTGTCCCCACTACTCCCTAGGTTGCGCATATTAATGAAAACATATGTCAGAGGGAATGATTTCTAATTCACTTTATGAATTCAGAATAGAGTTAATAACAAAACCAGACTGCAGAGCAATATCCCTCAAGAATACTGTCATAAGAATCCTCAATATTAAAAAATAAAATCCAACAATATATAAAAAAGATAATCTATCATGAACAAGTGGGATTCATACCAAAAATGTACAGCCACTCAACATTTAAGAATTAATCAATTAAAATTTATCCAGTTTAACAGACTAAATAAGAAAAATCATATGATTGTCATTGTATAAAGTGAAAGGCTTTGACAAAATCCAACATCTATTCACGATAAACTCTCAGCAATTAGGAATAGAAGGGAACCTCCTTAACCTAAAGACTATTTTTAAAAGAGTCTATAGCTAACATTGTACTTAGTGCAGGATGTCTGTTCTCACAACTACTGTTCAATACTGCACTGGGAGTCCTGGAGTGAAATACAACAAGAAAAAGAAATAAAAGGCATACAGGTTGGAAAGGAAAATAAAATGTCTTATTTACACAAAACATGATTGTCTATGCAGAAAATCCCCAAGAATCTATTCAAAAGTTAATGAGTAGCCGGGAGTGGTAGCACACACTTGTAGTCAGTGGTACACTGTAGTGGTAGCAAAATACTTGGGAGGCTGAAACAGGAGAAGCACAGCACAGGTTCACAGCCAGCCTCAGCCACTCAGTGAGGCCCTCCACAACTTAGTGAGACCCTGTTTCAAAATAAAGAATAAAAAATAGGGCTGAGGGTGTAGCTCAGAGGTAGAATGCCCCTGGGTTCAATCCCCAGTACAACACACAAAAAAAGCTAATAAGTGAGTTTAGCAAGGTTGAAATATACAAAAGTTAATCATACTGCTATGGATCAGCAATGAGCAATTTCAATTTGAAATAAAAAAATTTTCCAATAGCATGCACACACAAAATAAGTACTTAAGTATAAATCTAACAAATTATGTGCAGAATATGTATGCTGACAAAACTGATAAAAAAAACCCAGAAACTATAAACAAATGTAGATCTCTGTGAAGATGTTGATGCTCCATCCAATCCATAAATTCAATATGATTTTGATCAAAATCTCTGCAAACTACTGTGTAGATAGCGGCAAGATGGTTCTAAAACTTACATGGAAAAGAAAAGGAATGAAAAAGGCCAAAATCAAACCTGAAGAAGGAAGTCTGACGACTCACACTACCCAGTTTCAGTGTGGCATTGAGTAAAAGACAGACACATTCATCAGTGGAACTGAACTGAACCCAGAAATAGACACACGTAGACACTATTAACTGATTTTTAAAAACAGTTTTATTTGCCGGGCATGGTGGCACATGCCTATACTCCCAGTGCCTGGGAGGCTGAGACAGGAAGATCGATGTTTCAAAGACAGCCTCAGCAACATAGTGAGACTCTCAGAAACCTAGCAAGACCCTGTTTCAAAAACAAAAACAGAAAATTGGATTGAGGGTATAGCTTGGAGATAGAATGGCCCTGGGTTCAATCCCTAGTACCACACACACACACACACACACACACACACACACACACACAAATGCTTTAATTAACATGATTGTTAATTATTAGTAATTATTAATGATTGCTAATTAATATTAACATATGATAAAACTCACTTAAGTATACAATGCAGTGATTCTTTGTAAATCAAAAGGTGCACAGCCATCACTACAACCCAATTTTAGAGCACTTCCATCACTCCAAAAAGATGTATTATGCCCCATTTGCAGGTACACCCCATTTCCACCCCAACGCAACCACCAAACTACTTTGTCTCTACAGATTTGTCAATTGATCTTTGCTAAAGATTTAAAGGCAATTCAGTGAAGGATAGCCTTTTCAAGAAATGATGCTGGATGGGCAGGATAGCACACAACTGTAATCCCAGTACTTGGGAGGCTGAGGTGGGAGGATCGCAAGTTTACATCCAGGCTTGGCAACATAGGGAAGCCCTCCTCAACCTAGTGAGACCCTGTTTCAAAAAATAAAATAAAATAGGGCTGGAGGTATAGCTCGGAGATAGAACCCTCCCACAGCCCTGGGTTCAATCACCAGTACGAAAGAAAGAAAGAAAGAAAGAAAGAAAGAAAGAAAGAAAGAAAGAAAGAAAGGATGCTATATCAACTGCATGTCCACATGCAAAAATAGATCTCAACACACACTCCACAGCATACACAAAAATTAGATCACAGTGTTCAAACACCTAAACTTAAAACTATCAAACTTTCTGAAGAAAACAGGAAAAAATTGTACGACCTTGGGTCTGGTGATGGGTTTTAGGTAACAGCATGAAAAGGACATCCACTTAAAAAATAAATTTGGATTATTAAAGATGGCAGAATAGAGAAAGAGAACATGTTTCAGGTGCTCCAAGACTCAGAACTCAGCCAGTGGGAAGACTGCTTCTTGGCTAGGGAAGAAAAGCAGTAAGAACTTAACAGAAGAAGGACAGTTGAATCGCGGTGGAATTAGAGGCAGCAGAGAGAGCAGAGGACTGAAAGGAGATCCACATGTCTCACCTGGTGAGCAGAGAGCAGAGGCAGCACCATCTTGGTGAGCCCACACTTTGCTGGTGGCTACCGGGACCCATGGCTCCCAGAGACCAACTCCAACAAAGAAGCAGCAGAACCTTGTCAAGCCAGTGACTACAGACCACCATCAAAAGCAACCGCACTCTTTTCTCCATGCTCGAATACCTCAAGACTCCCCACATGGCCCAGCCAGACCACACAGCAAAATCCCGTGACTGAAGCTGAACTCATCCCTGCCTTCAGGGACCTGAGTAGAACTTGTAAGACCGAGAGTTAACAAACTGTCCTAGAAGGAGCCTGCCCTGTGCGGCCACAGGGACTTGTGTGGCAATGAACAGACCCACCCAGGGGGTCTGTGAGTTTGCAAATCATCCTTGTGGAGGTGGGCGTGGGGACTAGAGTCAGACACAGCAGAAACCTGAAATAGCAGACAGCCCCTAGGGACATTCAAGTGGGAGGGACCTAGAATCAGCTGTTTGCAGTGCCCTTGCAGGGTCTCCAGTGATCACCACAGGATTGCCAGCTGTGGTGTCTGTGGGGTGAAATAATTCAGCCAAGTTGCAGGCTCAGAAAGCTATAAACTCATGCCTGCTGTTATTTGGATGCTACAAGCAACAAGGCCAGAGGCCAACAAGGTCTCACATGATCACAGCTACCCAGAGTAGCAGCGGTGTCCCTGGGGCTAAATAATTGAGCCACCCAAGCCCCCAGATCAGAACAATACAATCTCTCCCTGCAGAGTTTGGGCCCTGAAAGCAGGGAGTCCAGGGGCCAGCAGGACTTCACAAGATCACAGCTACAGGCTGGGAACTCAACACTCTCTCTGCCAGCAGAGTTTGTGCCTGGCATTCATACATGCCAATGACTGACAGTGCTCCATGTGATTGTAACCAGCAGATCAGTGGTAGTGTCCCAGGCCCATTGAAGGTTGGTGAGCTGGGCCACAAGCTCAGAACATAAAAATCTCTGGCCCTGCTGATCGTAGGCCCAGTGGCCACAGAGGCTGCGGGTCAGCACTCTGCAGTTTCACGGGTTCACAATCAGCAGAGCAGTGGTGGTATCTGTGGGGCATTAAATCCCAACCAGCAGGCTGCAGGCTCTGAACAGAACACCATAGTCTCTGGCCCTACAGAGTTTGGGCCTGGAAAGCACAGCAGCCTGGAGCCAGTCAGAGACTCCTGTTTGCCTGCACTAAGAACTATATCTTCTTAAAAAGGCTCTGGGGGACAAACCCAAAAGTTTGATTATATGATTATATGAAACAGATTTGTAGAGGCAAATATATACCCCCAGAATAGACCTTATTATAAAGGGATAACAAGTAAACACAGGATCCACACACAAAGAGGAAGAAGATGCCAAGATGACAGAAATACAAACGTGAGAACTCTGAAAACAAAACAGTGAAGAAACAATAAACTCCCACAACTCAACAAGGGAGATCACCAATACTGAGCTTCACTAAATGCCAGGAGAATCTCAAATTTTGATCTTCCATATGATCAAAGGCCTCAGAAATGAAATCATAGGAAGTGTACAGAAAATGAAAGAACATATGAATAGAGAAATTGAGGCCCTAAATAAGAACCAAAAAGAGGCTTTGAGCAAAATGAAGGAGTCAATAAATGAATTAAAGACCTCAATAGAAACCACCTCTGGCAGGCCAGACCACATGGAAAATAGAGTATCAGTCTTGGAAGACAGCTCATTCAAAACTGAAAACACAGTCAATAATATAGAGAAAACAATACAACAACATGACCTGAACATCCAAGAAATATAGCATAATATGAAATGACCTAACTTACAGATAATAGGCATTGAAGACGGTCTAAAAGCAAAAACCAAGGGTATCAGAAACCTCTACAGAGAAATAATATCAGAGAATTTCCCAAATATAGAAAAAGACTTGGACATCCACGTACAGGAGACAGAACACCAACAAAACAAGATCAAAGAAATATTTCTTTACGCCACATAATAATCAAAATGACTAACATAGAGGCCAAGGAAAGAATCTTAAAAGTAATGAGAACAAAAGAATGGGTGACATTCAGGGGCAAAACAATAAGATTCCCTCCAGAATTCTCAACCCAAGTCATGAAAGCCAGGAGGGGCTGGTATGAAATACTTCAGAACATGAAAGAAAACTTCCAACCAAGATTCTATATCCAGCAAAGATATCATTCAAAATTGATGGAGAAATAAAAACATTCCAAGACAAGCAGAAACTAAAATAATTCATGACTACCAAGCCAGCATTAGCGAAAATACTTAAAGAAATAAAACACAAAGAAGAAAAAAGAAGCAAATACCAGAACCAGAGAAGGGACTAACTCCACCAGATGGGCAACTAAGTGAAAGAGAAATAACATTACATCAAACAGAAAATTAAACCCAAAATGACAAGAAACAAAAAATCATCTCTCACTAATAACACTGAATTCCAAAGGTATAAACTCCCTAATTAAAAGACATAGACTGGCAATGTGGATTAAAGAACATAATCCAACTATATGCTGCTTGCAAAAAACTCACCTTACAGGCAAAGATATTCATAGGCTAAAGGTGGAAGGATGGGAAAAGATATACCATGCAAATGGAGATCAAAAACAAGCAGGGGTAGCAACGCTCATATCCAACAAAGCAAACTTTAAGTTAAAACATATCAGAAGAGAAAAGCAGGTTACTTCTTATTAATAAAAGGAACAATTCAACAAGATGTAATGATAATAAATATTTATGCCCCAAATATGGGTGCACCGACTTTAATAAAACAAACTCTTCAGGACATCAAGTCTCAAATAGACCCAAATACAATAATATTGGGAGATTTCAACACAGCACTCACACCACTAGATTGATCTTCCAGACAAAAGATGAGTAAAGACTCTTCAGACCTAAAGAACACTATAAACCAAATGGATCTAGTAGAATATACAGAATATTCCAACCAACAACAGCGGAACACACATTCTCCTCAGATACTCATGGAAGCTTCTCCAAAATAGATCACATTCTGGGCCACAAAGCAAGTACCAGAAAATTAAAAAATGTAATATAACTCCCTGCATCTTCTCAGATCACAATGAAATGAAAGTAGAAATCAACAACAGGAAGACCAAAAGAAATTACATAAATACATGGAGAATGAATGATACACTCTTAAATGAGGACTGGATCAGAGAAGAAATAAGGGGAGAAATAAAAAAAATTCCTAGACTTAAACAAAAATAGAGACATTACATACCAGAATCTATGGGACACTTGAAGGCGGTTTTAAGAGGAAAATTTATAGCATGGAGTGCCCACATAAAAGTCACCAAATACAAAACTAAGGACACACCTCAAGGACATGGAAAGACAGGAACAGTCTAATCCCAAAGCCAGTAGAAGGCAGGAGATCATTAAAATTAGAGCAGAAATCAATGAAATAGACGGAAAAAAACAATACAAAGGATCAACAAAACAAAAAGTTGGTTCTTTGAAAAGATCAACAGGATTTAAAAACCCCATCTAACCTAACCAAAAGAAAGAGACTCAATCCAAATTATTAAAATCAGAAATGAAAATGGAGACATCACCACAGACAGTGGGGAAATCCAGAGGATCATCAAAACTATTTTGAAAATTTATAGTCTCAATAAACTAGAAAACATACAAGAAATCAACAGATTTCTAGACACATACAACCTACCCAAATTGAACCAAGAAGATATAGAAAACTTAAACCAACCAATAGCAAGCAAAAAGATAGAAAGAGGAATAAAAAGGCCGGACGTGGTGGCACACGCTTGTAATCCCAGTACTTTGGGAGGCGGAGACCGGAGGATCCGGGTTCGTGGCCAGCCTCAGCTCTCTCGCTCTCTCTCTCCCTGTCTCTCTCTCTCTCTCTCCTTAGTGAGGCCCTCTGCAACTTTGTGAGACCCGGTTTCAAAATAAAGTATAAAAAAAAAAAAATAGGGCCGGGGGCGTAGCACGGAGGTAGAATGCCCCTGCGTTCAATCCCCAGTACTGCAAAAAAAAAAGAGGAATAAAAAGCCTTCCATCAAAGAAAAACCCAGGTCCTGACAGATTCCCAACTGAATTCTACAAAACCTTTACTGAAGAACTAAACCCAATACTTCACAAGTTATTCCATGAAATAGAAAGAGATGGAATACTTCCAAACTCCTTCTATGAAGCCAGTATCACCTTAATACCAAAACTGAATAAAGATCCCTCAAGAAAAGAAAATTACAGACCAATATCATTGATGAACATAGATGCAAAAATTCTAAACAAAATACTCATCATGAGCATTCAAAAGTTGGTTTCATCCCAGGAATGCAAAGCTCGTTCAACATATGTGAATCAATACATATTATTCACCACATAAACAGAACTAAGGACAAAAATCACATGATCACCTCAATAGATGTTGAAAAAGCACTTGACAAAATCCAACAACCATTCATGTTAAAAAACACTGCAGAAAATCGGAATAGAAAGAACTTACCTCAACATCATTAAGGCAATATACAATAAACCCAAAGCCAACATCATATTGAATGGGGAAAAATTGAAGGAATTCCCTCTAAAATCAAGAACAAGACAAGGATGCTCACTATCACCACTCCTTTTCAATATAGTCCTTGAGACTCTTGCCAGAGTGATAAGACAAGAGAAGGATAGCAAAATGATTTAAATAGGAAAAGAAGATCTAAAATTATCTCTATTGCCGATGACATGATCCTATATTTAGAAGACCCCCAAAAAATCAACCAAAAGACTACTAAAGCTGACTAACAAATTCAGCAAAGTAGTGGGATACAAAATCAACCTAAAAAAATCAGTAGCTTTTTTATATGCCAACCATGAATCCACTGAAAAAGAAATCCAGAAAACAATACCATTCACAATAACCTCAAAACCAATAAAATACCTAGAAATAAATCTAACCAAGGAGGTAAAAGACTTCTACAATGAAAATTATAAAACACTAAAGAAATAGAAGATCTTAGAAGATGGAAAGATCTCCCCTGATCTTGGATAGGCAGAATAAATATTATCAAAATGGCTATTCTACCAAAAGTGATCTTCAGAGTCAGTGCAATCTCTATCAAAATACCAATGCCATTCTTCACAGACCTAGAAAAATCAGTCCTAAATTTCATATGGAGAAACAAAAGATCCAGAATAGCCAAAGCAATTCTCAGCAATAAGAACCATGCAGGAGGCATCACAATTCCTGACTTCAAATTATACTATAGAGCTATAGTAATAAAAAAAACAGCATGGTATTGGCACAAAAACAGACACATAGACCAATGGAACAGAATAGAAGATACAAAAATAAATCCACACACTTATAGCCAATTGATTTTCAACAAAGGTGCCAGACACATACATTGGAGAAAAGACAGCTTTTTCAACAAATGATGTTGGAAAAACTATTTATCCAGTTGTAGAAAAAGGGAACTAAATCCTTATCTCTCACCCTACACAGGAGACAACTCAAGATGGATCAAAGACCAAGATGGAACTTAGGAGTCAACTCAAGATGGAAATTAGACCAGAGACTGTGAAGCTATTAGAGGAGGGCATAGGTGCAACACTCCAACATATAGGCACAGGTAGAAACTTCCTCAATAAGACCCCCATAGCTCAGGAAATTAAAACAAGAAATAATAAATGGGATGATATTAAACTAAAAAGTTTCTGCTCATCAAAGGAAACCATCAAGAGTCTAAAGATAAAGCCTGCAGAATGGGAGATTTTTGCCAGTTATCCCTCTGATAGAGGACTAATATCTAGAATATACAAAGAACTTACAAGACTTTACACTAAAAAAAAATAACCCAAACAAGAAATGGGCAATTTAACTAAATAGACACTTCACAAAAAAAGAGATACAAATGACCAATAAATACATGGAAAAATGTTCAACATCATTACCAATCAGGGATATGCACATCAAAACTATACTGAGATTCCATCTAACCTCAATCAGAATGGCAATCATCAAGAAGTCAAAAAAGAATAAATGTTGGCGAGGATGTGGGGAAATTGGAACTCTTCTATACTGTTGGTGGAATTGCAAATTAGTTCAGTCACTATGGAGATCAGTGTGGAGATTCCTCAGAAAACTGGGAATGGATCCACCATATGATCCAGCTATACCACTCCTGGGTATCTTTCCAAAAGGACTGAAATCAGAGAACTACAGTAATATATGTATAACTATGTTCATAGCAGCACAATTCACAATAGCCAAATTATGGAACCAGCCTAGGTGTTCATCAACAGATGAATGGATTTTAAAATTATGGGATATTCACACAATGGAATTCTACTCAGCAACAAAGAACAAAACTGTATCATTTGCAGGAAAATGGAAGGACCTGGAGAACAGTATGTTAAGTGAGATTAGCCAGTCACAGAAAGTGAAGAGTCATATGTTTTCTCTAATATGCAGAAGCTAGGGAGCAATTGGGATATCAGAGGGACTCCAAATAATGGAGGAGAAACCTCAGTAGAGCCAGGGAGGTGGTCTAGAGGAAGGGGAGGAAGAAGAGTAAGAATCAATGAAGGAATAACTACCATCGGATGCTTTATGTACATATATGAAAATACCAATGTCAATCTCAGTACCCTGTATGGGGAAAGGGGGAGATGGGGAGGGAGCCGGGGAAAGCCCACCAAGTACTGTGTGCATGTATGTCACTATCAACATGATTTACATTATGATGTGAGACTATAATGCACCAATAAAAATATATTAAAATAAAACAAATAATGCTATATCCATATATGAAGGTATCACTACCAATCTAACATGTGCAGGGAGGGAGGAAGGGGAGCGGGGAGGGATGGTGAAGGAAAACACATCAAGTGCTGTGCGTATCACTTTGAACCTCACTGTGATGTATAATTAAAATGCACCAATAAAATTTTTAAAATAATTAAATGAAAGAACTGTGATGAGGACCTTAAGGGGCAATTAGGATGAAAGCTCCCTTTTACTCAGCCTCATAGATGTTAATAATGTGCCCTACGGTGTCTTAGGGAATAGAATGTTTTGTTATCATGATGCGAGTGATGTGCTACCATTCTTTTGCCAATCATTTCAAGTTGAAAGATAAAGAAAGTGAATGCCTTGAGTGTAGATATGAGGTTTTTAAAAACCAAAAGTTATTAGAATTTTTTGACTAGAAATGAAAAAATGATTGAAGCATCCTACAAATTTTAATTTCTAAACAAGTTAACCTTTGTAACTCACCAAAGCAAAAAAGCTTCTAGAGTCCTTATTCTTCTTATTAAAGTGGAAAAGTCCTGGAGGCCCAAAAGTGAGAGGCCACAGAGGGCCACACCCAGCCGTGACCCAGCCATGTGACCTCACAGGGAGCCATGTGAGGGAGTCCCCAGGATCGGCTATCCAAGGCCCTCGCCGCTGCTGGGTTTTGTCCATTAGTACAGGGAGCTCTTGGTGGTGACCTGTTGGACTCCTAGATAGTGCTTTTGGTGGATTGGTGGCTTTGTATCTGATTTGTTGGTTTGGGCTTTTGGCTTTGTTGTTTTGTGTGTGCATTTGTTTGTTTGGGTTTGTTATTTTGCTGTACTTTTGTTTGTTGGTTTGTTATTGCTTTGTTTTGTTAGCTAGCATCATTAGTTGCTATTGCAGCTTTCGATGGACAGTGCTGGGAGAGAGAGTAGAGAGCCCTGGCCAGGCCTCACGGCCAGCTCTCCCTGTGAGGATGCCCTCATGGACAATTATATGATACTGAGGGAGATAGGCAAGGGCGGTTTCACCCGGGTCAAACTGGCCCGCCATATCCTCACCGGGACCGAGGTAGCTGTGAAGGTCTTGCCTTCGTTTAGGGACAACCCCATGGTTCTATCTGTATCATGAGGGCAGTGGGGCACCCGAATGTCGTCCAGCTGTTCGAGGTCATAGACATGGCTGACTTTGTCTATCTGGTGATGGAGCACGTGAGCAGGGGGTGGGGGGCTGCTGCTGGACCATGTCAAGGAGTCTGGTAGCTTGGAGGAGGAGGAGGAAGCCCGGAGCATGTTCCAGCAGGTTGTGAGTGCAGTGTGCTACTTTCACGAGAGAGGCATCCTGCACAGGGACCTGAAGCCACACAACATCCTCCTGGACTCGGAAGGGAACATCAAAATCATTGACTTTGGGCTGAACTGCCGCTTCAAGGCCGGGGACAAGCTGACCGCTATCTGTGGCACTCCCTGCTACTGCGCCCCCGAGGTCTACAAGGGCCAAGGCTGTGGCCCTGAGGTAGACCTCCGGAGCCTGGGGGTCACCCTCTACTTCATGCTTGTAGGCTCTGTCCTGTTCACTGGCACCACTGTGGAGCAACTGCAGGAGAAGGTGCAGCAGGGAAGGTACTGGGTGCCCCTCACATCACCGTCCAGCCACAATTCATCATCAGTGGCTTACTGACTGTTAACCCAGATGTGAGAGCCACCGATGAAGGAATCCTGGAGCACTCGTGGCTGAGCCAGGGTAAGGAGCATTCACCTTCTCCTGGGGAGCTGCTCCCCAAACGCCCCAACCCTGCAATCCTCAGAGTCATGAGCTGCCTGGGTGAACACCCACACCAGACCTGGCTGTCAGTGTCGAACAGGACCTTTGACAACGCAATGGCTACATACCTGCTGATCCAATGCCGTGTGAGCCACAGGGCAGGGGGCACCTTCCAGGCTGGGCCAAGGTTCAGTGTGTCATGCCGCCTCCATCCCCAGCAGATCCTTCCACCTTCCCTCTGCAGCCCAAGAGGAGAGCCAGCCAGCCCACCTTCAAGCCTTCCGGTTCCTGTTCTCTAAGGACACACAGTTGAGGCAGAAGGGCAGAAGAGACACCCTTCCTGCCATTCCCCTGAGCTGCCTGCTGAAGAGGACCCCCACTCTCAGAACAGCCCCCCAGCATGGCCCTGAGCCCCTCCCCAGGCCAGCACCCCGCAACCCCATCGTGAGCCTGCCTCCAGGATCCGGGACGACAGGAAGGGCTGGAGGTGGATCCCCAGGAGGATTGTTACCCGCATCATCTGCACCTGTTGCTGCTGTGTGCTGGCCCCCGGAGCCAAGAGAGTCGCTCCAGAGAGGGGGGAGGGCAGAGGCGCCCCCGACTACTGAGCAACAGAATCACCCCAGAGAGGACAGGCAGATGAGGTGGATGAAACCTACGCCCTGGATCCTGATTCGGCCAGAGTGGACTCAGCTGCAGGACGACGCCAACTGCGCGGGCTTCTCCACGCAGATTCGTCAGGAGGCCCCCGCCTGGGAGAAACCACTTTTTCCCAGAAAACTCACTCCCCGTTTCAGAGATGATTCTTAATAAATTGTTATGAATTTTATAATAAAAGTGAGATGCTTCTTAAAATAAATGATAAAAAATACATTAGAAAATATTTGTTCTTTAAAAGACACTAAGACTACAGGACTACTAAGTGAATGAAAAGACAATCCAAACTAGACCAAGGTATTTGCAATACATACTTAAAAGACAGCAGACATGGAGCTCCTAAATCTCACCAGTATAACATCCCAATTCTAAAGCATGAGCAAATGATCTGAACAGACACGTCACCAAAGACACACTGATGGCAAGTGTGTGGAAAGATTTTTCATTATGGGAATGATCATTTCAACCACAAGATGCCACAGGACTGCTCACTCACTGCCGGCGAGAGGCAAAGCGACAGTCACTGGGAAAGGCTGGCAGTCTCTTATAAATATATGCTTACAAATGACTCGGCAATCCCGCGCCTAGGAATTTATCCAAGCAAAATGAACTACATTTACATGAAAGACATGTCAAATGGTAAACCTTGATACATCCACAGGTTGGAGTACTCAGCAACATAAAGAATGAGCTATTGAGTCATACAATGTGGATGAATTTAAAATACATTCTAGTAGGCAGAAGAGGCCAGACCCAAAAGGCTACAAATGACATGATTCCATTGATGACATTCTGGAAAAGGCAAGTTATAGGATGGGGAAACACATGTGGTTGCCAGGGGTTGGGAGAGAGGTTGAATCAAAGGGGGATTTCTAGGCTGATGGAACTCTTCTGTCTTGTGCTGGGGCAGGGGACACATGACTGCGCACACCTCAGAGCCCACCGGGAGTGAATCTATGTGAGAAGAAATACAATCACCTGTCGGGGAATCCCAGATGCAATGCAGTGTGACCAATGAAGCTGACTGCTTCACACGTGATAAACCTCAATGCAGGGACTGGGGAATAAAATAAAATAAGTTATGTTGGAAAATGGAGTTTTGACCAGATACTGTAAGGCTAAAGACCGCATGCGCTCAAAAAACAAAAAGATGAAACTATTTGGTCAATTTGTTTCTCCCAGAGGTACAAGTATTCTGAAACCACTTTTTAAGTATACTAGGGTTGAACACATAAACATATAAATTGCAGTTAAAAAGAGCCAACTTTAGCTGGGCATGATGGCACATGCTTGTAATCCCAGTACTTGGGAAGCTGAGGCAGGAGGATCGCAGGTTCAAGGCCAGTTTCAGGAACTTAGGCTGTCAGCAACTTAACAAGACCCTGTTTCTAAATTTTTTTTTTTTTTTTTTTTTTTTGCGGTACCGGGGATTGAACCCAGAGGCGTTCTACCTCCACGCTACACCCCCGGCCCTATTTTTTATACTTTATTTTGAAACCGGGTCTCACGAAGTTGCGAAGGGCCTCACTAAGTGGAGAGAGAGAGAGAGACATAGAGATAGAGAGAGAGAGAAAGAGCGAGCACTGAGGCTGGCCGCGAACCCAGATCCTCCGGTCTCCGCCTCCCAAAGTACTGGGATTACAAGCGTGCACCACCACGCCCGGCTTCCCTGTTTCTAAATTTAATAAAATAAAATAAAATAGGGCTGGGGATGTAGCTTGAAGGTAGAATGCCCCTGGGTTCAATCCCCGGTACCATAATAAAAAAAAAAGAGAGAGCCAAATTTTTCATTGTCAGAGAAGAAAGCTACGAATAAGAGGTAAAGTTAGAATGAACCTTGAGGTGCTAAATTATGTGTTCAGTATAATCTCATGTTTAACTGATATAGATTGATCTTTAAATAATTATAATCCATACCAAATATTGGCTAGTACATACATTTTTTTATCTTCTAGCTCATTTCATCGAGAAGGCCCAGCAGGAACACTCCAATATCACTAAGCATACCCAATACCCAAATCTTAGTTTCTAAATACCATTCTCCAATAAAAAGAACCAAAGTTCCTTGGAGAAATGGTTGATTCTCCCACTAGTACCAGAAAGAAGGAAGCTGGTCTTCAAAAAAAAAAAATGAGAGCATGTTTAAAAACAAGAGCCAACCTCATACAGTTCCCAATGGCCAAAACGGAAACAATTCACATAACAAATTAAATGACAGTACCATTGCATTTTAACCCAAAGAACAGAGTCATGAGCTCATACTAATATAAATGATCAAATGAATTTAAAAATGGGAGAAACATTTTCTTTAAAGAAGTATTCTATGGAATATATGTAAATACTTCCCACTCTGGGAAGGGGAGCTAAATTTCCCTCCTGAGTGTGGGCTTGACTTGGTGACTTTCTTTCAAAGAATAAAGGGGGCATAGTAACTTACAGTGGAAAAACCTAGCAGACACCACCTTAACCAAGGAAGGACTATCACCAGTAACATATATGAACATAATGCCCCCATGATATGCCACACTGAGAAGCCTGCACTACCTCTGTGTATCCTTCCTGATGAAACACAACCTTAATCAATCATGAGAAAACATCAGAGAAACCCATAGCTGAGGAACGTCCTATAAAGTAACTCATCAGTACTCGTATAGTGTTGAGGCCATGAAAGACTGAGGAACTGCCACATATTGGAGGAGACCTGAGGCACTGACGGCTAAGAAAGTGCCATCTACATGGGACCTGGCCTGGATCCTGGAAGGGAGGATGGGCTTTAGTGGAGAAACATGAAAGCCCAACAAAGCCTATAGTTTACTCAATGATACTGTACCCATGTCAATCTCAGTTGTGCCATTGTTTACAAAAGATGTTAACAGTAGGGAAAGGTCAGTAAAGGGTACAAGGAAAATCTCTAGACTATCTTCACAACTTTCCTACAAATCTGAAATTGGTACAAAATAAGTTGTTTTTAAAAAGCATAAAATAGGCATAGCACTGAAAGCACAGCAGTATTTAAAATAAGGAAAGGAACTTAGAGAAGATTATACACATCTTTACAGCAACTTGATCAACACCACAGTTTATTTGTAAACATGTTATATGTGTCAATAATCAAATTGACAACACTTTATACATTTCATTGTATAATATTAACATCATACAGAGAACAATCCACTGTACTGTTACAGTTTTGGTAATTTAAAATCTCTTAATACAAACTGTATTTGAAACACTGAACAAAAAAGAGAAACATGAATGGCAGAGAAAACACAACATCAAGAAACCAATATTCCCCCCCAAAACAAACACAAATCATCTGGTTATATATTTCAAAAAGGAAAGAAGGATGATCTTATTTTTAAAATGACATAAAGTTACACTTCTTGAGACCCATTTGAAAGGTGAAATTGTACCCCTACTTAATTCTATGCCCTTTTTGATATTTGTCCCCCCCCCCTTGGTTTCTAAAGAATGTTCGCCATGGTTTAAGATACATTATGGGGTGGGAACAAAAGGAGGGGAGGTGGTACACAGCCAAATGAAATTAAACATTTGCAAAAAAAGAAAAAAAACTGGATACAATTTTTTTAAGAATCTTCTTTGGCAAATAAAGTCTCTTTTAAAAAATTTACTTTTGTGTTGAATTGGACCAACACTTACAAGACTGAAGGATGAACCTTTACATGAATGAATGAAACCAAGCTACATTCATAAAGCAAAGCACAAACATCAGCATTTCACATTTTGCTAACTGCTCTAAAAATGCAAGTTCTCCCTCTGTAAGAGGACGAGAGGGCTTCAGCTGGGAGTCAGGCAATTACTCTTTCCTCATCCAACACGAGAAACCAGAGTAGACCCATGTCTTCTCAATACTTTCCCCAAAGTTCATGATCATTTATGGTTCGATTTCTTCCTATCTCTCAAAGGAAATATAGCAGCAAATCACTCCCATATTTTAAGCTTTAAATTCAGCAACAACTGAGTTCACTGTTAACAACTACAAATGTTCTTTATTAGTGTACATGTCATTACAGTTGGCTTAGATGGTTAATACAAGAATAAATAACTACAGTTAATTCAAACAAAGCATATTAAAATGAGATTAAAGAGCCCTGATCAAAAGAAATACTTACAACTTTCAGGTGAAAACTATAAAAGTTACATACATATATAACTAATAATCCTAGGAATGTACAGTATCAATTTTTGGAAAAATAAATGAGTGATTCACAGTCATAAGAAATTATTTTGATATTAGTATGTATTTTTCCTTTTATAGACACACACAGCATACACATGGTTTCTATCTTATATAAGACAAAGTAGGAAACTAAACTTAATTACCGCATTTACCCCAAACACAGCATGACTGTGCCACAGGTAACCTGGTCCAAAATTCTCAATTCTACAGACAGACCATGGTATTAAATGCATGGTTATAACAGTTTTAAGAAAGGCATATATTTCCAGAAGTATGTTAAATACACAAATATCAGTTCTATAAATAACAAAAGGCATCAGCAAAAATGTTAGGTTATAACATTCCTAAATTTTCTAATGCTGTGTTTTAGATATATTTTGTTTGACCAGTTTAGTTTGATTACAGTTTTACATTAGCAAACCATTACCCTACAAGAGGAGCTAAACTATAACACTGCACAAACTTCCCAAGGAAGGTAAGTTGAAAAGTCTAAAAAGTGATTCCAATTATTCTAATTAACATTTGAGATACTAAAAGAATCAATGACTAAAGAAACACTTTGAAATTATTCAATTTTTCCTTATCATTTCCTCCAAAACTATTAATATAAATTTAAGATCCAGATTGCTTCAGAATATGACTTTAAAGAAAGTTTATCACTGAAGTGTTTTGATCCAAAGACATAGGATTAATGTTTCTAATATGTAATTCTAATCTAAAATCACAATCCTTGGTTTTAAAACACCAAATTAAATTCAATTTCTATGACAATGGTAAAGCTACCAAACAAAAAAATAAATCAGGGTGAAAACGTGCAGCAGCCTCAGCTACAAGTGGGAAATAAAATCTGCTGTTTCATAAAGACTATGAAAATATAAAGCCCAAAGTGAGTGACAACATAAGTCCACATATAAACACTGTTTAAAAATAGAATGTTTCCAAAGCTTCTCATGAGATGTCAATGAATAGTCATAGTCTGAGTTAAGACCTTATAAATCAAAGTTAAGTTATACATAACTGCTGATTTATACAGCTTCAATGACAACGTTCAACTGATATACATCATTTACAGACACCCACAGGAATTCTTAATGCCCATCACATCACCTCTCAACATTAGATGTTTACTGTTTTACAGTTCACTATTTTAAGTTCCAAGAAGCCTTTTCAGAGGAAGAGTTCCATTTCTTCCCTTGATCCCCTAAAGTATAGGTAACAAAATATAAAATTAAACAAGATTTATGTCCAATAAACTAACATATAAAATTACCATTGCAATATTCATAGTGACTGCTTATAAACCTAACAGTCATCATAAAGCCTATAAAGTATATCCTTAGTATTATAAAAGAAATGCAGATTGTCTCAAGGTAAAAAATATAGTGCTGGCTGCTAAAAAGCACTTTGTTGCAATACGATGTGCAATAACAAACAATATTTCAGAAAACACGAACACATTCCCCAAACTTTTAGTATCAGTTAAACAAGGACTGCACAGCAGCAGCAGGATGCTTTTTAGAGGCTGACACTATAAAGCTAACGTTAAAAAAGAAAAAAGGCAGAAAGTGTGAGCAACAAACTGTGTAATCAAATTATTGCAAATGAAGATTAGCAATAAGAAGTGAGGAAGGTGACCGTCCACTCCATTCCGATAAGATGCCATCTTTAAATATTAAGTTTTTTGCAGGAAGTGGAACTCCCATATCCGCAGAGGATGACTGTGAAAGCAAACTTGAAAAACTGGGCTCTGTGTGAATATCCAGTGTTGAAGCACCTTCCTGAAAGACCAAAAACGAGAAATATTCCATATTCAATTTTATCAAAACTACTTAACCAAACCAAACCGCTTAATTAAAACTAGTGAGGAACAAGAATCTCGGGAGCTGCTCATGGAGTACAAAGCACTGCAGGAGATGCGATGATCTGCCCTGCAACCCCAAGTACTGCAAAGATGACAAGTCAGACTGTGGGCTGACAAGTCAGGCTGTGAAACAAACAGAAAAATAATAGGCTATGAGACTATGGAATAAGAAAAGCTTAATTCTTAAGAGGACTGAACCTACCTCAAAGTGCCCCCTAACCAGAGACCACCTCCAAAAAACCTGTCACAGCCGGGCGTGGTGGCGCACGTTTGTAATCCCAGTACTTGGGAGGCTGAGACAGGAGGATCGCAGGTTTGCAGACAGCCTCAGCTATTTAGTGAGGCTCTCTGCAACTTAGTGAGACCCTGTTTCAAAATAAAGAATAAAAAATAGGCCTGGGGGATGTAGCTTGGAGGTAGAATGCCTCTGGGTTCAATCAGTACAGGCAAAACAAAAACAAAAACAAAAAAAACAACAACGAACCCGTCACAACACTAAACCATGTACTCGGATCCCTTAGATTCCTGTATTCAACACCCACCTTCCCCCAAACTCCTGGCTCAAGCCTCAGTCTATCAGACCTCTGCTCTCAGCTGTCTCCATGCATTCCGCACCCACCACATCCAGAAATGAACTCTCCAAAGGTCTCCCCTCTCCCTCCCCAGGCTTCCCTACTCCACACATCTGGCTAATCAAGAAACACAAGAATCTGTGATTCTTCCCTTCCTCCACACCTCAGTCTTTTCCCACATTTAATTCATCATCAAGTTTTACCCATTTTTCTCCAGAACACATCTCAATTTAGTTTATTTTATTCATTCACCATAGCCAAGGCCGATGGTCTCCAAAATGGAGTAGGGTACTAAGAGAATTTTACAATTACTCCATTAATTGCATCCTTATACAATTTTCCTTTTGTGTGTTTTTAGAATATACTTAATTTATTGGTACAATAGTATATATGTATAATGAACAAATCTTTATTAGGGAAACATGCAAAATTTGTTTTTGTTGTTGTTTTAGTGAAAAGGGTGCTCAGCTGTCGGCGGTTCTCACTCTGGCGATTACAACGGCTTCTGAACTCATCCTGCTTCTACCCTCATTCATGCCTTTCCAATGGCAACTTGTATTTTAAAACAGTCAGAAGTAATGTCCCTCCCTTGTTTAAAGCCTTGTTTCTCTTTGCACTTGGCAGAAACCACAAATCCTTTGGCATACTCCAGAAGGCCTTGCCCTTCTCTTCCACCTCGCCTCTTGCCATCCCCTTTCACAGGTTTCTGCCACCCCGCCTGCTTCTGTTCCTTGTGCACCGAGTGCGTTCCTGGCTCAGGAGCTTTGTACCTCCCTCAGCCCTGCCTGGAATATTTTTTTCCATTCTGCAAGGTTCAGATTATATATTATCTCTCACCCTTTAAATTATGTCTACCTTCAGAGTCCATCATAGTCTGGCTCCTCCAAAGTACTTACTGAAATCTATAATTAGTTACATATATTAATGTTTATTTGACTTGTCTCATACAACACGATATTCTCTATTAGTCTTAGCCATTACTGTTTCCTTACCACCTGGAAATGGGTCTGACTTAGAGTAGATGGGAATACTGATTAAATGAATGAATGAAATAAAACTCCAAAATACTGATTTCTTAAGTTGGATCAGATATTCTGCACTATTCAACTCTAAAGGTTTACCTATAAACCAAGTCTAGAATGTCCTTCCTTTCCTTAGGGTAAGATAAAAGCCCACGGAACTGGACTTCACTACCACAACAGATGGAGACATACCACACCCAGAAGCCATCACCTAGCGCAGTGTGCAGCAGGTGCTTAGCACAGTTCTACTGAATGAAGCACTGGCACAGAACTCAAACTTTAGTTTATGAAGACCTGGATGGTGAAATGTGCAAGTCAGTTAACTTCCTCAATCTCAGAATCTTCATTTAAAAAATGAAGTTAGTGCTCAGTTCAAGTGTTGCTACTGTGGAGACTCAAAAACAAAGATGGAAGTACTTGAAATACTATAAAGCTCTATACAAATACCATTTGGATTTTGTGGGTTTGTTACCTGGAATGAGTGGACAAAGTTAAGGACCTGTAAAGAGAGTTTTCTACTGGAATGTAATAGGTTTTGAAGGCTGAAAAAAAAAATAAAAGAAAGTAAAGGTTGAAACAAATATAATGCAGAACTAAATCTCACAACATAGTTTTAGCAATTTTAATGCATTTATGGATGCATATACATTCTAATTAATCACATAAAAATTTTTAAAATAATTTCAATGCTTTTTTATCAATAAGATTTTGCCTACTTTAACAGGGAGTAAAAACGGTATATAAAAAGGCCATTTTTAAATATAACACAATGTATAACCAAAATTTAAGTTATTGTTTAAAAGGACATTTAAACTGTTAATAAATATTATGTGAAAGAAATTTTTAAAATAAAAATTTGGTTACTATGAGGGATGTAAACTCTGACAAAAATTTCAAATTTCCAAAGTAATTTTAAAAAACAATCTGAGAAAAAGCTTGATAGGTTTAACATATACCAACCTACCAAATGAAATACTTTTGAAATCTGCAAATCAGCAAAATATTATAGTAAAAATGTTTAAAAGTTTTATAGTATTTCCACTTTTTATTCAAGTGTGCTAATTTTATTACCACAAGGCAACTGTTGGAATTACTAGTTGAACACTTAATTTCCTGGTATAAGCTACATTAAGACAATTAATTAAATTACTTGCTATCCAACTATGTTCTCCTACATAAAAAAGCCGGGGAGACCTGTGACTCTATAATCTACCCATTGCGACAATGAGGCTGAGTGATCAGAGTCAGCATATGAGATAAAACCTATGTGTCACCTCTGGAGAAAAAAAAAATTCTCATTTCAGAAAATGTAGAAAGTGGAAAAAATTTTGGAAAGTCAGAATTCCACCACAAGACACAATCATTAATATAACTTGAGTGTGTATATGTTAAGATAGATGAGCACAAGATAAATTTTCTGTAGACATTTATATATTTTAAAAAGTTGAATTCACTTTCCATTATAAGCAATATAAGCATGCTCATTTCACCACACCTTCACCAAAACTAGGTAACTAGGTAAATATAATTAACCAAAACGTGTGTCCAAAAGATTTGCTTGTAACTAATTTCTGAACTACTTATATTTAGTTTTGAGAAACACAGCAAAATCCTCAAACTAGCAATATTTATTCAATCAATAAATATAAACAGGGCAATTACAATGTTCATGTGTAGAGTAAAAGGACAGTTTAAAATCGAGTAGATGAAAATATGACAGTGAACGTATGCCCTCACCTCTCTTTTCTACAAAGTCCATGTGTAGCAATTTTCCTACAAACTTTCCGGTTTAACTCAGAACTGAACAGTGGAATTCCAAAGCACAGCTCGAGAGGAACCCAATCTGCTTCTGTTGTGGCACCTAAAAAAAAATAGAAAACTTATCTTTAAAATCATACATATTGATATATCTGTATGAGCAACAGGGGCTTCTTAACCTGAGGTTCCTAGGTTCCTCCCACCTCAGTGATATACACCAATGGGCTTAGCAAGGAGGGTGAACTCAAAGAGGGTCAATTAATCTCTGAAACAGAAGAGCATGTACATGTGTCCTATGTACATGTGTCAGGAGGGGAAGGCACACAGTTTTCATCAAATGTTTAAAATAGTCATTTTCCCAATAAATGATGTTGCGAGACATCTTCAAGATGAGAGAATGAATCAAAGTATTTACCACAGGAATAACGAAACTGAAGTCATTATTCTCGGGTTACAATTTTATAATACTTGAATTATTATTCTAAGTATATAAAATAATTCTTAAAAAATTCATATTAAGCCGGAGTGGTGGCGCATGCTTGTAATCCCAGTACTTGGGAGACTGAGACCGGAGGATCCGGGTTAGTGGCCAGCCTCAGCTACTTAGTGAGGCCTCCGCAACTTAGTGAGACCCTATTTCAAAATAAAGAATAAAAAAATAGGACTGGGGGTGTAGCTCAGAGGTAGAACACCCCTGGGTTCAATCCCTGGTACCGACAAAAAAAAAAAAATTTCTTATTAAAAAGTCCATTATGGATAAGAACAGACAAATAACATGCAAATAACTTAACAAAAAAGTTGAGCCTCAGAGATAAGTCTAATAAAATTGCAAAGAACATTTAACATCTTACCAGAGTTTTGTTTTGTTGCCGAATCTATAGGTGCTTCCTCAATCACCATTTCAAATGACTCTGTACTCCCATTTACATCTGAGCCAGAAGCCAAATCAGGTTCCCCTTATAATTAAAGGAAATATACAATATTAGGATTCTAGTAGTCAGCAGTTGTCAATAAATCAGTCCTAAATAACTAGAACTTCAAGCAAAAGTAATGATGACGGGAAAAAATGAATAGTCACTAGCCTAAAGCAGTGGTTCTAAACCAGGGGAAGAATTTGGTTCCCCAAGGGCCATTTTGGCAATGTCTGGAGACAAGTTTAGTTGTTGTGAATAGGAATGGGAAGCTATTGATAATCCATAGATGTTAAACATCCTACAGTGTACAATTCCCCACCACAAAGAATTATCCAGCTCTAAATGCAAACAGTGCCAAGGGTGAGAAACCTTGGCCTAAAGAAACCAAAATTCAAAAAGCAGAAGACAAGCTTACACTTTCACTCAGATCACTACTAGAGCCACTTCCACCCCTGTGGAAACATACAGTCTGATTACATTATTCCATTTCAAAATTGTTTTTTGACTCCCAAATCTTTCAGCACATAAGATTCTCCAAGATCTAGATTTTTGCCTGCTTCTCTACTCTCAATTTCTGCTACTAACAAATCCTTTCTTCTAGCTAAGATGAGCTACTCTATTTCCTTAATTGCCTGTCTGAAAGGTGCCGCCCTCCATGAAAAATCAATGATCGTGTTTTGTCTAGCTAACTCCTCATTTTCCAAAGCTCAATTCAAACGGCACCTTCTCTACAGGCCTTTCCCAGCAGCTGAGTGGGCTAAGATGTGCCTTCTCTGACCTCCACCAGTACTTCAAGCATCCCCATCAGTCTTTTAACTCCTCACTGGGGGGCTGACTTGCTTGTCTTCTCTACTAGGATTTTACTCCTTGGAATAAAACCAGGTCTAAGTATCTCCAGCAACATGACAGCTATAGTAGACATTCTTTGAAATGATAAGCCCTCATCTCTGGAAAATGCCCCTGCAATATTTGGCAGGCAGCTGATGAAAGAGATCCAACTCCTCTGGCCAAAGATAATAGTCCAGAAGTAGATATCTAACTCAAAAGGAGATAATCCAATCCACTAGATGGCTAGTACTCACAGTTTCTCAGGATTTCAAACCAGTAACAGACGCTTGAATTGAAAGGTCTCCCAGACTCAATAGTCTGGTACCATGTTGCTGGTACCATGGCAACCAAAGCCACATACTAGCCAGTATTTTTTCAGCACAGAAACAATTAGTAAGCAGGAGAAGGTGATTTAAAAATGGATTTTTAAATTTAAAAGAACATGGCATAATATGCAGGACAGATTAAAGATCAAAAGAAGAGAACAGAAAGGCTAAACAGGAAACAGTTACAATAATAAATGTTTAAGATCAAGATCCAGGCTGGATTGGCAATCATGGAGACTAAAGTGAGGAAAAAATGAATATGAGAGACATTTCTAAAGCCTAATTCACAGAACTTGGAAACTACTAAGTCTATTTTGAAAACATTTTTACAAAATGACTTGAGTTTGAAACCATCATCCCCTAAGGCTAACTTACATAGATGTAACAGTAAAGTACTAAAGTCCAATAGCTCCTCTGTATTCCAACCCTAGGTTTTTAGTTATGCACTGGTATTTTCTCAACAACTGACATTTGTCCAAATGATGTTACAAAATATTGTCTTAAACATTAGTGAAAAAAAATTAAGTATTAAGTAATTCAATATTCCCATGTTTGCTGCTTTTTATATATTAAGATTATATTAAATTAAGTATCTTAATTCAAAGAACCCAATCATTAGCTAACCTCTCTCATCAGAGGCGTCACTGAGTTTTCTACTTGCAAGTTGGCTGGAAGCATTCAGCATGGTGATATAGCCGCAGAAGTGCTGCAGGTCGACTTTGTTCCTTAATATTTGCAATGCTTTATGAACACCCATATTGACACGAGTAAACTCTAAAAACAAAGAGATATCACATTAGCAAGTAGTTTTTAAAATAACACACTTAAATACACTTTACTAAACAATTATTTATACTTTTATACTTGAATTAATCAAGACTGATTCCAATGAAGAAGTATATAAGAATGCAAAAGAAAAAAAGCTACCTCTGAGCTACACCCCCAGCCCTTTTTATTTTTTAATTTCGAAATAGGGTCTAGGTAAGTTGCTGAGCATTAATCAGTTCTTAAAACTTTATAAAACTTAAGATCACATTTCACTACTCTGTATGTCACTACACTGTATCTTCAAATAAACAATTATTTTTTATCTAAAATTTACATACACATATTTATAGTCTTCTGAGGAATCTCCTTTAGCAAAACAAATTACCTGCTAAGTAAGGAAACTGGGCCAATCAATGGCAAATTCTCTAGGCTTCTCTTTGTAGTTCTATCTGCCTCAAATATTTACTTGGTAGGCTTCTATCAGGAAATGTATTAAGTACTGATTAAATTGACACTAACAATGTTACTTGAAATCACATGCCTAATGAATTATTTACTTATTAGCTTCAGTTTTCATAAATATGTGAATGTATAAAAGAGAAAGATGTTCTATATCCAAATATGAAGATACCTCTTCATATGAAGATACGATTCACACATAATCTCCCATTAATCAGTTTTTGTCTGTTTGGGTCCTAGGGATTGAACCCAGGAGCATTCTACCTCTGAGCTACACCCCAGCCCTTTTTATTTTTTTAATTTTGAAATAGGGTCTAGCTAAGTTGCTGTGCATTAATCAGTTCTTAAAATTTTATAAAACTTAAGATCACATTTCACTACTCTGTACATCACTACACTGTATCTTCAAATAAACAATTATTTTTTATCTAAAATGTACTAGGTATTAGAGGATTAAGTAGCAAAGTTAGTTGCAGAGAAATATTTATTTCTGAATAGGTACTATTTTGAGAGATAAAACTCTATTCTCCAGGTTGTATACATATTTATTTACAATAGGCAGAGGAAAGCATCTTAATTTTAAATATGAGGCTTCTGCAGTCTAGCCATGTGAAAAGGAAAAAAAAAGATATTAACAGAATTTTCCTTCCTTTCCTCTACTTTGGGGCAAAAGGGTAAATGGTGACTAACTTTTTTGGAATTACTAAGTTCTCCTATGAATTAATATAAGTAGAATTATTTGATTTTATTATTCACTGTTCTCTAAAGTCCATGTAATATGGCTCTAAGAATCAGAAAAAATAGATTACAATATAGCAGTTCTGCAGGGAGCAGAAAAATGAAGTGCTATATAAACATGCATAAGGTTTAATCAGACAGTACTCTTCTTTTGAAAATACAGTTGATTGTCTATCTGCATCCAGATTCAACCAACCATAGATAAAAAAATATTCAGAAAAACAAACTGCATCTATACTGAACAGACTTTCTCCCCTTGTCATTATTTCTTGAACAACAGAGTATAACACCTATGATTTAAAGTATATTAGAGGATGTGCATAGGTTACATACAGAGGCTACACCATCTTATATAGGAACCTAAGCATCTATAGATTTTTATATCCTCGGCAGCAAGGAGTTGGGGAGAGGATTCTTGGAACCAATCTCCCACAGATACCAAGGGTCAGCTATCTATAACTTAATATTCAACAAAGAAAAGGTGCCTTCTATAAGATAAAAGGACAAATAAACTTGCAGAGAATTTCACAGAAATTCTCTGAATATCTTGCATCAAGTGAACTATAACTCATATCCAGCGCTGGAAAGAGATGATATTAACCAGGGCCTTCCCCACTTAGTTCTTGCTAGTTTGATTCAACACAAATCCTGCATCCACTCACATACCCTCTAATAGCAAAAATAAAACTTAACAGCAAAAACAAATGCTGAAACAAAAAATATATGCATGTGCTCTGAGTATTATAAAGTAGAAAATACATGTTCATTAACATCCCCTTTTAAATTTTTAGATATTTTTAAATTGAGTAGAAATTAAAATACGAAATTTTTAAAATTCTAGCAACACTCCGTATATGTATATTGTGTACACATACAGATCAATCTGCTGCAAAACAGCACTGAAAACTTTGCTTTGGCTGGGTGTGGTGGCATACACTTGTAATCCCAGTACTTGGGAGACTGAGACAGGAGGACCACAGGTTCAAGACTAGCCTCAGCAACCTAGTGAGGCCCTCTACAACTTAGTAAGACCTTGTTTCCAAATAAAAAATAAAACAAAATAGGGTTGGGAGTGTAGATCGGAGGTAGAACCGCCCTGGGTTCAATCCCCAGTACCACACCAAAAAAAAAAAAGCCCAAAAAACTTTGCTTTGGTACTTTGAGAAGTCTCTGAAAAAGAATGTATCTAACAGAAGGGAAAAAATATAAACTTTCTAAGCATACATTTTCCCTACTATCTGTCTTCTTCCCCAACCTTCAAATAATCAATCAAAGGAAACTAGAAGTCTAAACATACAGAAAATCTTTCATCTAGGCAAATACCTACTCACTCTGTTCATTTCCAAGGGAGACCAATTTTCTTTCAAAGGTCACAAATGGGTATTAGTCTAAATGGGTATTAGTCTACCAGTTCCTCGGGGAAAATGCACATGACAAAGAACTACCTGTTGCCAATATGCTTTAATAGCAAAATGGTAAGAATCTAGAACTTAAACATTTTAAGAATTCACTTCCTGTCATGTTTTCCACCAAATTGTTGCCATGATTAATGATAAAGTCAAATTGACACAATTCAGAAAGTACCTCCTTGCAGTTCTGTCTCATCAAATGGAAATGGTATATGGACAGTTTCTCCTATCCCATGCAAGCCATGTCCCTAAACATAAAGAAACAAAAGCTGAAACGTACACACGAAACCTACATTTCCAATCACAGATAAGCAAACATTAAATAAGACTGTTCCCTGTGATGGGATGTTCTGCATTAATACTCCATCGAAATGCTTTCCACAATTTTCTATTTTTCTACAGCAAGCAATGATAATCTTATGTGTATATTAACCTATTGGGCAGTGTTTCTCAAAATGAGCATATAAAAAAAATGGATTTAATAGGTAAATCAGGTACGTGTGAGCCAAATGATGACTGACAGGTGAAGTGTATGCGCACAAGGGTTAACTGTCGTTCTGAGAGAGAAGAGGTGGAAGGGTCCCCATAGTCACATGACACACCACGGACTAGGAATACAAAACTCAAACTTGCACTGAAATGGCACATATCCAAAGACACGTCTGTCTTTACATAGAGTTAGGAATAACCACTCAATTGATCATTTAAATTGGCGAATTGTACAGCGTATGAATTATATCTCAATAAAGCTATCATTAAAAAAATACTGGTCACACAGCTAGCAAAAGCTGAGGTTGAAATTCAAACCTGGGTCTGACCTCTTCAAAGTCCATGCTGTTTCTTCCACCTCCACCCTGCCAAAGGGCCTGGACTGAAACCCAGATCTCTGACTCCCTATGCTTCAACTTTATAAATTTAAATTACAGATGTCTAATTATAACTCAGCAGAAAACTAGACAAATTGCAATCTTTATGATAAAAATCCAAAACTGATTGTTTTCAATGAGATAAGTGTACCTGAATTAAAACTGCAGAATGTGTTAGAGCATCATTCAACATTGTGAGCACGTTTGATGTAGGAACTACCCCAGGATCATGACCCCAAGATGTTATGAGTAACCGGTCATAACCCTATTGGAAAGAAATGAATAAAAAACAGAATGGCATTTAGTAATAAGAAAAAATGAATAAAGTTATCTATAATACTGCTCACCAATTTTTACTCTCCTTAAAAATTAAAAAAAAATTTTTTAATTAAACCCTCACACACATACCTGGAATATCTCTGGCAGTTTTCGAAGTCTTGTACCTTTTGACAGTAAGAGGGATGGTGGTCCTTGTCCAGTGATAAAGTAAATGTACAGTTTAAACCAGACAGAACTGACTTCTGGGATAGCTGGTCCAATATGCTACAATCATAAAAGAAGTAAGACAAAGTTGTAATACTTATCAAAAGAAGCCAAATTTCACAAGTGACCAAGTATAATAAATAGTCTTATAAATAGCAAATGCCCATATAAATTTTAATTGCCATTATTCTTATGAAAGTAAATGTTAAGTGTTCCAATTTTAACTGGAAGTAAGAAGGCCCATCCCATCACTGCAGTTAAGAGACTGGACTTTGGAGTGGATGGCCTAGTTTTAAATCTGGGCCTCATCCCTTCAGCCATATCATCTTAAGAAAGTTGTGTAAGTTTTCTATGCCTCATTTTGCCCAGTCTATAAAAGAGTAATATAATACCTACCTCATGAATATGTTGTAAGATTGTTTGAAAAGGCTTAAAATAGTGTCTGGATTATAATAAGCTCTATATTCAAGTATTAGCCATTATTATCATTTATCACATGTAATTTTTCAAAAGAGGAACTACCTCCTCTCCATCCAGTTCACCATTTATCCAGACAGTAATGGATTTCTACTCTGCCTACAAAGTGTGTTAAAGAATAAGATGAATGGGGGGGGGGGTAAGGAATTATAAAAAAGAGTGGTTAAATGCAAACTCAGTACCACTCCTGTTAAACAACAGAGGCAAAAATTTGGTGTGGGGACAGGTGTTCAAGAACATAGGCAGCAAAACAACTTTGTACAAGAACCCCATCCTTGCTTCTATACAATTAAAGCCTGCACACCTAGGAAACCAGATAGGATATAGCACTGAAGAACAGCAACGTGATCTCTACTCGTTGAAAATGGTACAGGTAACAATTCCCTTGCTAGGTGCACAAATAGATGCAACTGATTTATTTTTTTAAATAAAAGACTAGAAGTGATTTTCACATATAAATTCTAGAGTTCCAGCTTTCAAGCACCATCTTTTCTTTTCAGCTAATTTAGCATCACACTTCTAAAATATTTGATTTTTCCTAATTAAATTTATCCCTCAAAAATGATCCAGGCTTCCCTGTTGGAGCATTCCAAAACATTCTCTTTAAAACACTATGCACATGAATCAAATTTTAATCTGTGTCCCAATCACTATTGGTATATAAATTAAATATACCAATTAGACTTCACAGATTGAACATATCATCATCCTATGATAGCATAAAATACAAAATTGTTTTCTGAGTATTAATATAATAGATGGTATCCGCAATTGAGAATTAGAAACATAAAAGTGTTAACATTCTTAATGACATGATGACACTACCCAGTGGATCTTCCCAGTGGGTCTTTACCTGAGGAGTACAGCTGCTGATGGGCCGGATTTCATTGGTGAGAGGAGCCATGGAAACAAGCAGTGTGTAATTTTTGTTTAGAACTCTGCTGCAAGTTGCAGGGTCCAAACCAAGAAGGCTTTCACAGCGTAAGAGATCCAAAGGAAACCCTGAGTTATGATTAAGCACACACAAAGAATAAAAGATTGACCATGTGTAACAAAAATGTTAAGGATAAACTGTTGACAAATACCTTGAGATTTAAGACACATTTTAAGGTAGACTAACACTATTTTAAGAAGTACCAAACTTCCTAGGAGATCACTAAGTCACCTTTATATTTAAAGTTAAAAGTTTTTATTCTCTGGTCTTTTCTCATAGCTTCGTATGGTGCTTCTTGGCTATCGTTTAACAAAATGTGCTTGTTTTACCTTAATTCCACTCTCCATCCCCTAACACTATGTGGCACTATGTGGCACTATGACAACCTAGGTGTCAAGGAAAGCATGTGTCCTTCCCCCCAGCTTCCATTCTCGACAAAAACATCAGAGCTAATCTGATGTTAGCACAGGGGCAAGCGTTCTGGTCCAGAAAGCATGGACTCAGCATGTGTTACAAGCATTCCTGTCCTTAATCCTTTGGGAAAACACCAACTCCTATTGCTCCCTAAAAAAACGATATTTAAGGTTGAAAGAAACTGCAAGTCCATGCACCATCTCCCCCTTCCAGCAAGAATGCATCTAAAACTATGTGGCCTACTGAAAGGGGCCACTGAGCCCACCCAGCACCAGGGTCTTGAACTCTCATATTATTCCCCGGGAAGGGAAATCAGCCTCCTAGGAGAAATGCCTGATTCCAGGGGTGGGCAGAATAAGTATAAGCCAAGGTCAGATCTTATTGTTTTGCCAGAAAGTAAGGAATAATGAAAAAAAATGGAGATATGTCACAAGGAGAAAGGAGCCACTTTGAAGGAAGTTGCACTGGCAAGATCTGAGACAACTGGAGTACACACAAAAGTTAAGACATGGTGATAACTAATTACAGACCACTGAAAAAACAGACATTCATAAATCCATACTGAGAATACATGATAATGCCTACTCTCAGCTATTCAATATGGAGGACATGCTGGAGTTGAAAAAGATTACCAGTTTGCCACCACCATAGTTCAGGCAAGAACCATCACTGGACACTAAATGTAAGGGAAAACACTGACAAGGAGTAGGATACTTGCATGGCCTTAAAATATCTTCCCATGGATTGCTTATTAGTTGTGGGGGAAAATAGTTAACTATATTGTACAGAAATCAAATAACACATTAACTGGGTGATAAAAAAGAACATCACCAAAAAGAAGCGAAAGGATATCATGCACCTCCAAATATTACATCCTTAGAAACACGCAGGATCACTTATATAGTATTCTAGACAGGACTATGTATGCAACCTGAATCTCATAAGGAATCATGCACCCCCAAAATGAGGAACTTTCTAAGAAAACCAACAAAGGTGTAATAATATTCTAATTGAGGGAGGAAAGACCATGATATGCAACTTATTCCCAAATTCAGGGTTAAAAGTTATTCTTATTCTTGCAATGTGTCTCTAAATGCATAATGTTATAAGAATCAGAAGTCTGTAATTTAATGGAGGAGATAAAGAGTTCTATAGATGGCAGGAATAGCACCTGGTCCACACCTCAACAACAGGTGGAGGCAGGAGACTAAAGCCTCAGTAAAAGTGGCCTTTACCAAGTGACAGGCCTGGCTGGAGCAGGGATGTAGCCTGAAGTAAAATGAGAAAGGTCAGCAAGTGGATTGGGAAAGGGAGAGAAGGAAAACAACAACGAAAATTCTACAAAGACCAGAAAAATTTCTGTTCGATTAAGTACAATGAGAAATTGTACAGCAGATATAAGTATAAAACTGCTCGATAAAAATCAAGACAGACTTTATTCAAAAGAGCTGGGGATCACCAAGTGCTGTGTGCATGTACCTATCACTCTGAACTTCATGGGACCACAAGGCACCAATAAAAGTACATTAAAAAAATAAAAAAGAGCTGGGGAGTGGAGAACTGTTTCTGCAGGAGAGGGGATACTAGTTCAACAGTGATCATAAGGTCTACAAGTGTCTCAAGAGTTAGGCAAAAAGGGTTTTTCCTTTATAAAGAATATTTCATTGTAAGATCTGGGTTGGTATGAAGTTTGAGAACCTGGAGGAAGAAGAGAAACCTAGTCATAATTTGGTTAACAGTATTTTGTTCTGATTAATTAGTTGGGAGAGGCAGTTCAGCCAATCATTTATGACATAAAGAAAGGAAATTTGGAGGGTCTGTTACTGGCCTTGTCAAAGGTAAGCAGGGGGTAGGGGAGGGAACCTATGAATCTTATCTAAGTTTTAAGGGGACAGGATGGGTCCTGGCAGGAAGCATTTTTCAAAACACAAAAGTATGAGATTTCTTAACCTTCAGGCAAAATTCAACATTGTCAACGTCAAGCAGAGAAGACATTTCATATAAACTAGAACACAGAAGGCATGGCGTCTGAAGAGCCCATGCTGGTTAGAACACAGTTTCTAAGATTTTTACAACTGTGATTGCTCTTACACAAATGTGGCTTAATTTCTAAACACTTCCACAGTACTAGGCTGCCAAATTATAAACTGTGGTTTTTATGTCTTATACTGATCACAGTGGGAAGATATTTTTTTATAAAATAAGGAAAACATAAACCACACATTGTTTTTATTTTTTCAACAGGGGCTCCATGCTATTTTAAAACCACAAGGTTACTGAGAAACTAGTCTTTTTCATGTATTTCAGAGTTTGCTTCTAATGACAACTGTCATAATGACAACTTTGCTTTATAGTGAATATCAAGTCATTTCCACCAACAAATTATTAATGAAAAAGAAAATTCTTTCTACTTAGACAAGATGTTTACAACACCCATACTACATAATTTCTGTCCTAAAATAAAAAGAGTAAGATTCGGTTATCAAGTCAAGCACCTACAGAAAGCAACACTTCTCAACCGGATGGGTGAAGCCTTAATGCCCGAGGTATCCTCTATGTGGAATGATGGCCTTTCCCAATAGCACCAAGTGATGTGCCATCATTCCAATAATCTTCTGTGTTGTATGGTTCAGAGAAGAAGCCCAGCTAAGAACAGCTGGTTGAGAAAATGAAATTCGTAATTGTAGGTTTGGCCTTAAAGGGAGGCTTTAATCGCAATTTAACTCTGGAGCTTTACCAATCATTCTAAGCAATTAAAGCTCCAACTGATGCCAACAGTCAACGATTAAACGTACCTTAAAGGTTAGAATTATACTTAACTATTTTCACATAGAATAGGTTTAGGCTTACCATTTAACTTACTTGATGGAAAAAAACAAGTTTAGTCCAGACTACAAAGAGACAAACTGTTTATGAATATGCCAATAAAAAGCTTAATATTCAAGAAAAGATAATATAGGGGACAAAGTAAGGGGAAAAAATTCAAGAGACATGGATTTAAGTCTTCCATTCCTAGCTCTTTCTTTTACTAATCCTAAGGGCTTTGGTGACTAAATATGCAGGAGATTTAACTTCCATTTTTTCTCTATAAAAGGATACATTTTACTGGTCACTAATGCTCTCTAACATTCTCAGATTCGATGATAGGTAGGAAAGAACAATGCATTTAAAGACAACTATAACCAATTATTTCGAATTTCTTACCCATTATCTCTATGCATCACTAAAAAGTCCCAGAAATTCCAGGAGTTTTACATCCGAAGACATCTTCAAGGTTGTGCCACTCACTGTTTGATCACATGATCTAAAATTTGGTAGCAAAAAATGGCTACTCACCAACAAATGCTTAACAATAAATGCTTCAGACTCTTGGCATTAGGTGATTTAATATGTTCAGTTTTAACTATTTATTTATTTTGAATGATCTCTGCTAAGGCATGCTAAGGCCTTATCAGAGAGTCACTGACTACTAAGAGAGTCACTGAATACTAAGAGAGTTCAGCCTCACTCAGCTAAACTACCCAGCGTCTTTGTTCCCTCTATTCAACAACTCTTGTTAAGTGCTAGCTGATTTCTTCCTTAATTTTTTAAATTGAGCTAAAAAGAGAGCCAGATGCTGATGAAAGAAATGAAATAAAAATGGACACTACTAAGATAGTGGTAGTTCTTGGCCAGAAAAATAGTATTGTTAGATAAATGAAAGAATGAATGAAATTAAATGTTACAGTGGTATTGAGGATTTACAAAGTCTCAAGATGCAACTCTTGTGAATGTCTACGGACTTGAGCCAAATGCTCTTTCAATAGTGCCCATGCCTAGCAGAACATTGGAATCATCTATTTTAAAACACACATTCCCAGGTGTCCTTCCAAACTCGAAGATCTAGTGAATCAGAAACTCAGGGTAGAGATTTTGCTACCATCAGTTCAACTAAAGTTTGGGGACCCACAAGTATCATAATCTGAGTGCCTACTAAGGCAACAGTTGTTTTAGAGTTCATCAGCACATTAAAATTGCTACTACTTTCCTGTTTACCTGTTTCTGTTTTCTTTAAAGTAAAATTATTTTAGTGAACATTATAGTAGCATTTGCATAGGAATTCCTATTTATTATTTTCATACAATGGAATCTACCATTATCCTACATTATGCCCTGGCAATTTTCACCCCTCAAGAGCTCATGACTTTTCTACAATCATCCAGATACTTATGTAAATACTACAACTCTCTTTGTAGATACTAAACACATCTAAATACAACAAATGCTAGTGGCAAATAAGAAGATAGTAGATACAGTACAAAACGGCTGACAAGGAAATTCACAAAGCAAGTCTCTAGTTGTAAATCCAATATGCTATCTATACAAAATGTATTAAATAAGTGATGATTAAATAAGTGGACATGATCTGTTTAATGTCTTAGAAGTTTCATATGACCATGTCTTCAAAATTCAGTATATTTATCATACCATAATTGGGTTGGTCTGACTGAGCAGTATGCGCAACTAGATCTTTATTATGACGCAGGAACAGTATTGTGTTTCTCAGAGTAAGTGCATGATCGAAATATCTCTGTGCTTCTCCTTCACCAGTGCTTTGAACCTAAATCAAGAGAAAACAGATGTTGCAACAAATACCACCTCCATGTGATTCATTCTAATAAACAATCATGTAAGAGATATTAGGACATTATTAAAAAGCAATACATCAAAAACTTTTCCAGGTAATACTGAAACAAATAATCTCAATCTCAATTGAGTTTCCAATTTTACTACATCTATGATGATGACAGAAATTACTCTGACAACTAAAACTAACAATTTTAACAATCTAATACTGGTAAAGTATACCATTATATGTTATATGGACCATATATGATTCAAATAGAGTGCTTAAAAGACACTAAAACCCACATTCTGCTTCATCCTGAAAAGTACTACAATCCATGGCCACCAAGTATACCACTAATTCCCATCAATTTGTTCACAATTTTGTATCATCAGTTACAAGACGCACTGGAGTATATAAGTAAACATAGATGTTCACCATTGCTGAACAAAGAGCTTAAATTCATTCAACAAGGATTTTCTGAGTACCTCCTACATACTGTGACCCCTCTGGAGATAAGGAAAGAGTAACAGTGCACTAAACAGATGAAAGCCCTGCCTTCAATGGCCTTATATATAATGCATGCTTTTTGAACACTGAGTCAGTGACCTGTGCAATGTAAAAACATATATATCCCAGGTGTAAACACAGAAAACGGAAGGACAGAACTACGGGGGGGGAATTATTAATTTTATATTAAATTAACAAGATCAACAAATTAAGCTTAATCAAGAGCAGGCTACTTAAAAAATAGCTAAGAAACTACTTTTAGAACTAAACTTCAGCCTAAAAGGCTTTCCCAAGAATGACTATGTGGTTAAAAAAAAAGAACATAGATATATGAATGAGCAAAAAACTAGAAGTGGTCTTAGAAATTGCTACAACTAATGAAAGACTAGCTAATATAAGATAAAAATCAGGAAACCAGAACTTAAATGGGCAGGAACATAGTAAAATATTAATTAGCAAAAGATGATGATAAGAAATGGGGTTAACAGTTGACTTTTTAAAAGTACTGAAGGAATAACTGAAGTATGTAGAAGTAAAAGAAACCAATAACAAGGATTATCTCATATATATTTCTGTACTAATGAATGTAAAAATCCTATGGAGAAGGAACAGTGAAAAATGCTGTTATTTTAAAGATATAAAGCCATTACAGAAATATCACAAATTCTCTAAATAGCATATTTAATATACAAAGTTCATTACTAAAGCACAAAAAGTACCAACATTATTAGTTGTGAATAGATCTGGTACACAAACTATTGCATACAAAGAAGACCAGAGAACAGAATAAAAATCCAGGGAATAAAAATTACCAATAAAGGGAAATCAAGATTTGGATCTAAGAAAACTAGGACTGAACTCACAGAGAAAAAAGTAGTTAAGAGCAAATATAACTGGAGTCTTCAAGATGCTAAAAGGAATCATGAGAGCAGACATAAATATGATACCCAGGGACACTTACTGATTTAATATAACTGGAACAAAAATTTCAAATAAAACTGCTTAAAAGGTACTCTTAAGCGTCACACCAGAAAAAAAATAAAAATTATTTTAGAAAAAATTCAATTAAAAAAATTACATACAAAGAGTTCTAGACTTAACATATATCAAAGTATGTTAAGAGTTAGATGAGGTAGATGAGTACCACCTTAAAAAAAAATCATGGGCCGGGCGTGGTGGCACATGCTTCTAATCCCAGTACTTGGGAGGCTGAGACTGGAGGATCCGGGTTCGCGGCCAGCCTCAGCTACTTAATGAGACCCTGTTTCAAAATAAAGAACAAAAAATAGGGCTGGGGGTGTAGCTCGGAAGTAGAATTCCCCTGGGTTGAAGCCCCAGTACCTCAAAAAAAATCACAAAATTCCTACAAATGACCTAATTTTGTTCTTCTGTATGGCTGAGTAAAACAAAATCATTCATCCACTCAATATATTTAAGTCTAATTGACTGTCACAGTATTAAGGTGGGGAATGAGGTAGGAATAAGAATATACCAAAAATGCATGATAATCAACAGGCCAGCATAATTTATGTTTTATCAAGCAAGAAAAGGTTCCCACGCCCGGCCATCCCCTGAAATGCAACAAAATTTACCTTTTCTAGTTCTACAAGAAAGCTGTCCAGAGACTCATCCGAAAGTTTGCCTACTTCAAACATTGTAACCGCATGACTTTTCAAGTTCTGCAAAACAGAAACAAAATAATAAAGTTCTAGCTTTCCTTTTCTATGTTAAACACAATATCTTAACATTTATGTTCTTTCCAATATATTTAAACTTAAAAGTAGGTGAAGTGAGGAGCTGATTCTTCCAATTACAAAAGCAACCCTCACTAAAAGTTAATACATTCCTCTAAGGAATATAAAACTTAGTTGGCTATGTTTTTGGAAATAAATCCAGTACTCAAAAAAAGATCAAAAAGTATTGAATCATTTTATACCTAATTTTGAAACATATTTACTTTTTTATTAGGTCCATTGTAATTTTACATCATATCGGGGTACAAAGTGTAGAAAAATACATGAGCACAACTCTTCTTGCCCTCCCCACCAGGTCCCCACCCCCCCACTCTCACCCTACAAATCTTTGAGACTGGAATTGGCAATTTTATAAACATTCATGGCATTATTTCTACTATGCATTTACATAAGCATGTGACTTACGGGTGAAAGATTTCCCATCATTAAAAAGGCAGTAAGAGTTGAATCGAATAGGAATGCAATACGCTTTGTATATCCTGTAGAAAGACTCAAACTGCTTATACTGGCTGTGTCAGCTGAAAAAAATCATAATTTAAAATCATGTAAATGGAAATTACTCTTTGCTTATCATTTAGAATGAGAAAGTATTTTATTTTTGCTTTATCAGATAACCAGAAAGTACATAAATTAAATATAAACAGTGTTACAGTCATAAGAGGTCCCATTCACACCTAGCTCAAAGCACAAAGCGAATTTAAAACAAACTTTAAAAGGTGCTTACTTTTGTAATAAACTTCTTGAAAATCAATAATAAAGACTTAGTAACTAAAGATGAAGAAGAAGTAACTTCAGTAACTTAGTAACTAAAGATGAAGTAAATAAAGATGAAGAAGACTGACTGGCCTAACCCTTGAAGACAAGTCCCCTGGCTCAGGTCACAAGGGAGAAAGCCGAGCTGCACTCCCCCCTCCGTTAAGCCATGCCCCCCATACCTTATTCTTTGTCTCCCTTTGGGCTCAGCCCACACTGTTCTCTTGGGCTGAAATGACCTTCCTTCACTCACTTGCAGGTTTGTTTTCATTCTTAGCCCAAATAACATCTTCACCAGGAAAGCTTCCCAAACTGCTCTCCCCAATAAAGGGTCTCTTCCTCTTCACACCCTACAAGCACCATAATTGGTGCTTTCAATAGTGTAGTTTGGGTTACACGCCCTTCTTTCTCCCTAGATTTAATTCTTAGAGAAAGGTACCATATTCATGTCAATTTTATACCCCTAAAACTTAGCACAATGCCTACTATATGGGTAAGTACTCAAAGACTACACACTGAATGAAAAGAAAGTAAACAAGAAAACCCACAACTGCAGAAGTGTATGTTTGGACAGATGCTCTACTACAGACAGCCTTAAATTAAACAGAGTCACCGCCAACCTGGATCTTCTTGACTATTTGTATCCGTGTCAGTAGCCGAAGAAGCTTCTTGGACAGGACTCCTACTTTCACTGCCATCCCATGACAAGAACATCTTTTGTGGGTCTAAAGTACTCCTATTAATGAAGAATACATTTATGTCTCGAAAATCATATAAATGAACTTACAAAAAAATAGCTACTGAAATCAGTACTTAAGATCATGAGCAATCTAAATCCAGTTTTATATTCAAGTTCAAAAGTGAGACTGTAGCCAAAAAAAGGTCCTCCCCACAAACAGCAAGGCTTCTTAACCAAGGCCCACGGATAGGCTTAAGGGAATTCGAGCATCTTCAAAATTACATGCTAAATAATATTTATGCTTTTTTTTTTCTAGATTGAGGGTCTTTAGTTTCATCAGATTCTAAAAAAGACACATCACACACAAAAAATTTGAAATAGATAGGGTTTACCTCAACTGACAAACTGAATAAATAAAATTTAAGTTCAATTAATTTTTTTAAAAAGGAAACTCTAATATGTCATACTGAATAAATGAGTTACTTTAATCTGTTCACAGATGGAACATTCTTCCACGATGAATGAAGTTGATCCAAATTTATTACTTGTCCCTTCTTATGGGCAAAGCCCAACCGGCAATACATCGAAACAGCATTCTAAAAGGAAAACAAAGGAAATGATCACTTAGAATAAACCGGACATCAGAATATTTGTAGGAAAAAAGATATACTAAGAGACTATGCTTCTAGTGATTCTCAAAACATTTTCATACTATAAGTAGGAGAAACCGTTTTCAGCAGGCCTCTTCTGCGTTCAGGTCTTCAACCTATGCATGGGGAGATGATCCCACCTCCTCTCCTGGCCTTGCCCTGCCTAGACCTACTCCACAGAGGCAAGAGTTGTGGCATTAACAGAGCTCACTACCAGATCCCCACCAAGCCTTTCCTGCTTGACACACTGTGTGAGTGCCCTCTTTCATTCCATCTAGTTGAACACTGACTCAGGGCCCCTCATCTTGCCCTTTTCTCTCTCTGCAAACACCTCTTTACTGTGTATACTCCCTCAAGCAGCTAACGAGAATCTCAATATCTCTTTCTCAATAGCATATCAAGATAAAAATCAACTAGTAAAATCCATTCAGTACTCACAAATAAAAAGTATAAATATAACATACCTTAACCAGTGATAAGTCTATCTCAAGGACATTGGCAAGCTGTAAAGTAACATTAAAAAAATTTTTTTAATTGGTGCATTGTAAGTATACATCATAATGAGGTTCAGTGTGAACACATGCACAGAACACCTGTGTGCTTCCCTCCCGGCCCCACTCTGCTTCCTCCCCTCCCCATACACAGTATTAAAATTGGTATTGATAACTTCATATCATTCTTAGAATTATCAGTCACTACACAGTTGTAATAGACAAATGTAATCATAATCAGCAAATTTTTAATTATCACTAATTGAAAGACAGTAAGTTTTGAATTCAGAACTTTCTTCTTTCCATGTCTCTAAGATGCTTAGAGTAGTATAAATCCAGGTAGAGTCCATAACAATTTAGATTCCTCTCACTCTTTAATTTTGCTTCATTTAAAATAAGAAAATTCCTAAATACATTACTATAGTGTACAATTTTTTAATATGAAGAGCCATATAAAGTGATCTAACCAAATTATAAATTATTGACAAAAAATTTTATTATGCATATGTAAGAATTAACACTGACATTTAAGTATATTGATCTCTAATCTCCCTATGAAGATTTTGAAAACATTTTAACCATATCATTAAATAATTTTACCTACTTTATACAAACTTATTTTATAATGCCTTGTAACTGTAAGATTATATTTTCATAAGGTGTTGCCACACTTACCTCTGCAACATTAGTGTGCTCATCTATTGAAACAAATATTTTATAGAGTAGAGTTTCGAAATAATCACCTTGCACTCGATTCATTACAAAACCTTCGAGAGGAGGAACTAAAATAAACAAAATAGACTTCTGAGTGATATTTTATAAAACAAGAAAGTATAATTCAAGTATCTATTCAAAAAGAGAAACCTCTCACTTAGGGACTGAATACAGCTTTTGATTTATCCATTTCATAGCAAGTTTTCTAAAATTCCCAAAGGCCATATACAACAGTATCTACAAAGAGAACTAGGAAGGGAGACCACAAAATTCACAAGAATAATTCACTACAAAACTTTTAAGAGTTACTGAGGCAGAGGAAATGCTAGAAGATAGGGACTTGGTCAAAAGGCATGCATATGGGAGTTGCTTCAGAATGAAGCCTGCAAAGGGTTTCTGAGGTGTTTGATGCCTCGTAGGCAGTAGAAACTGGACCTATGCAGAAAAGCAAAGGACTGCAAGGAAGAAACCAGGTGGATGGAAAGCACTGGCTCTCTGCCTTTCTCCTTGTCACCCCCACTCTAACATGAGAAGAAGGGAAATTCAATCTGCATGCCTGCCACCTTTACCAGTAGTCACCAGTGTAATTTGCTCTTTGGGACTTTGTATTCTCTATCTTCCTCAGTGGCCAGAGGTCAAGACCTTCTTCAGCACAGCAGGCAGCCCAACCATCACTCTCCACCTGAATATTCATTCATCTTCTCATTTCTATCTCTCTGGTCCAAATGTTCTAAATGAGATTTACCAGAGAGCTAGGCCAGCCAACAATAAAGACACACTATGCTTTCCTCTGTTCTCAGATGTGTATGCTTCCTATGAAAATATCCTGGCAAAGAGGAATGTCTAGGTCATATTTGGCAATATTTGGCAATATGGCCATGTCATAGCAATATTTGGGTATCCCTGTGTCCCCTGGCCCTAATACCATCTAATTGCACCCAAAATTTTAGTTGTTTCTAGCAGTGAAAAATAAGACAAAACTCGAGTGATTACAATTAAGACTTAATAATAACTACAATGCACACTTCAGGATAGGTCATATATGTTATAGATCTGGCTCCTGTCATTTTCTAATTTAGTGCTACCTAGTATTCCCAGTTGTCTAGGGACTTTTAAGGATCAAAGGCTTCTTTTTACAAATAATTTAGAAATTCCATACTTAACGCCATTATTTTTCCCTACACTATCAGCTGTGTGAATAATAGAGAACATTTATTAGAAGCTTACTAAGCACTGGACTCTTGCCAAATACTTTCTATATACAATTTCATCATATATATCAAAAGTTTTCAGGATTTTTGGACTATTTTATATCCTAGAAGCATTCCACTGAAGCATAACAGAAATCTATAAGCAATAAAAGAGTAGACATAAAATATGAAGTTAGAAGCCGGGCGTGGTGGCGCACGCTTGTAATCCCAGTACTTTGGGAGGCGGAGACCGGAGGATCCGGGTTCGCGGCCAGCCTCAGCTCTCTCTCTCTCTCTCCCTGTCTCTCTCTCTCTCTCTTTACCTAGTGAGGCCCTCCACAACTTCGTGAGACCCGGTTTCAAAATAAAGTATAAAAAATAGGGCCGGGGGTGTAGCGCAGAGGTAGAACGCCCCTGGGTTCAATCCCCAGTACCGCAAAATAAAATAAAATAAAAAAATAAAATAAATAAAATAAAATAAAATAAAATAAAATATGAAGTTAGAAAGTATGAGCAGTGATAGAGTCTATTTTATTTACAAAAGAGCCTTTCAAAATTACCTTCAAAGTATTTCCCCCCTCCATATGTATTTGTTCTACCACCCATAATGCTTCTATTTTTGTTGAAAACACCTGAAATGCCTCCTTTGAAATTACCTTCAGGAGTCTTTTTTGCTGAATTTGATGGTCTCCATTTCCAACCTGTTTTCCTCTCCTCGGTTTATTCTAAGTTAGGGTGTAGCCAGAGGTAACATGGTGACAAGTCCGACAAATTTGGCAGTTATAATTCCATGGACCCATCTCTACCACCAAAACCGGTCAACTAACTAAATAAAGTGTGGCGGGACACATCACTGTAATGGAGTAGCCGTCTATTCCGCCCTTCTCTGACTGCTTTTTCAAATGCACTTAGGGCTAATGTGAGTCAGTGTACAAACTGTCAGTCAACGTGGACTAAAATGAACACATAAAGACTAATCTTTAGCCAGGCATGATGATGCATGCCTGTGATCCCAGTACTTGGGAGGCTGAGACAGGAGGATGCAGGTTTGTGGCCAGCCTCAGCTACTTAGTGAGGCCCTCAGCAACCTAGTGAGACTCTGTTTCAAAATAAGAAATACAATAGGGCTGGGGGTGTAGCTCAGAGGTAGAATGCCTCTGGGTTCAATCTCCAGAACAAAAAAAAAAGACTAATCTTTGTTTATCAGACAAAAATAGGGACTACAGTAATGGTTTCCTATTTTCCAACTGTGAAAGGAAAACACTACCACTTCTGTCTTCCAGAAGCCATTTCCTTGTTTAAAAAGTTTTCAAATTTTAAAACTAGCATTCTATTTGTTATGCTATCAACTGTACAAACCCAAATTAGTGTTTACTTTCTTAGACGTCTTTCCAAGCTTATAATAGAATTCATGTGTGAACATGTTTCAAAATGCATTATTAAAGAATCATAAACACATGCTAACCCAAATAAAGGTCAGGACCCAGTATAGCATGATAACCTGTCAAGGTTCAGTATTGATATGCAGGAGTTTTCGATCATAAGCCCTGTCACTACTCATTTAATAGCGTGGTCACTCCCTAGAATATGTCACTTTATCTATGAATACACAAATATTAAATATCCTACTATAAACATATGTGAAACATACCTGAATGTTATTAGTGCTTCTATAAGCTAGTAAGAAATCTAAACCATAGGAAAAAAAAGGACCACTCTGTGTTCAAGGATGTTAATAGCCTCATCACTTGAAGTGGCAAAAAAACTGTAAATAACCTAACTAACCAGCAACAAGAAAACGGTTTAATAAATTGATACATTCATTACATGTAGAAGGAAATACACAGACTGTTAATACTGGCTTAACCTGAAGAGGTGGGTGAAGGAGGGAAGAGAAAATAAAGACAAGACTAAAGTAACAAAAAAAGTAAGAGGAAGGTATGTTAAGAGAAATGGAGAAGCCGGGCATGGTGGCGCACACTTGTAATCCCAGTATTTGGGAGGCAGAGACTGGAGGATCCGGGTTCGCAGCCAGTCTCAGCTACTTAGTGAGGCCCTCCGCAACTTCCTGAGACCCAGTTTCAAAATAAAGTATAAAAAACAGGGCCAGGGGTGTAGCTCAAAGGTAGAACGCCCCTGGGTTCAATCTCCGGTACCACAAAAAAAAAAAAAGACAAAATGGAGAACATACATACAATTCTAAGATATTACTGTTATGCACTAAACAAGGACTAAAAGGTGACATGAATTTATAAAAATATCGATTTGAGCCGGGCGTGGTGGTACACCGCAAAAAAAAAATATCGATTTGATTTGGGATTGCAAGAAATTTTTCTTCAAGTTCTATTACTTGATATAGTGTATATACCAAAATAGCATGAAAATGAAAAGGAATCTAGGTCAAACTACCACAGTGGGTTACAATGTAATAAAAAACAAATGTTTTTCTCTGAAAAATCCTAACACCAAAGATTCTAGGATGATCTATGTCTAACTTACTAGGTTGATGTGCCTAGCACCTAGTAACCATCCAAACACCAGTGCAAGACATAAGCCCAGACTTACCTGCTATACAGCTGTCATCAGATATTGGTACATCCAGATAAATAAATCCTTTGTTATATAAACCTACAGAAGCAAAAGCATCTTGTTTTAGATGGAACACAATACAGCAGCAATAATAAAATAATAAAAAGCTGATTCCTGCCTTTTTGTAAAGATTCTTACAACTGAATGCTTTGTGAAGAAAAAAGTAAAATAGAAGAGAAAAAGCACTATATTAATGTTTTTAAATCTTGGTTTCCTACGTATGTTCAGAACTACAAAATTTTTCTTACCATTCATTTGTATGAATTTCTAGTGTATGTTACTAATTATAGCCACACTAGAAAACAACAAACTAAGGTCACATTTCAAACAATAACACGCCTTAGGAAATAGTACTATTTGTGCCTAATTGATAAGTAATTGCTATTAATTATTGATGGCTTAAAACAAGTTTTTATGTTAACAAGAGACCATTTCTACTAACCACTTACTATGTACTACATTGTAATCTAGTGATCCAGAGAGTTGAGGGCCTGAATCGATGACCTTATCAATAGCGGACTTCTCAGGCAAAGTGCATATCTAAGAAAAGCAAAATATTTTCAATTAAGTTCTGTCCAAATTAACTAATTCCTAAGTCTCCTGAAATTTATTCGTGTTGAAACCAGTGACTGCATGTCATTGACTGAATGAACTATACTTTTTTCACTCATCACTTCAGAATTCAAACAAAAATATATACATATGACCATTCCTTAAGGTGCCAAGTTATACTACCAATAGAATTTAGAGAACAAAGTCACTATAAATACCAATATTTGCTGGCTAGCAATAAGTGCTCACTAACAGATACCAATATTTACTCCTCTTCTATGAATTGGAATCAAATTCATTTGGTGATTCTGAATCTCTGAAATCAGAAGTTGAGTCAAACGCCACATGAATATTATCCGTGACAAGAAGGTTCATTAGCACATGACAGTTTGACAGCTCCTTTAGGAAGTACTCATACTGAAACACAAGTTCTAAGCCTTCTACTCACTGACTTTAATATGCCCTCCAGAAAAAAAATTACAGACCAAAAAAAAGCCCTATACTAATTTAATTCCTTCAACTACATAATGGTCTCCAGGCCCCCTCACCACCACCCCCTTTCCTTTAAATCAACATCCCTTCCAAAATGTATAAAGCTTATATCAAATGTAGTTGGGCCACTGGGAATATCATTTTCCTTGATCTTAATACTATGTCTCCATCAAAGCACCTGCCATTTCAGTTCATTTGACAGCGTCATTAAGATACAGGTTCCATAGCAAACTGTCTAGATGAAAATCTTTGACCTCTACTACCACTAGTATTTGAGCTGTTAATTAACTGCTCTGTGCTCACTTTCCTCTCTGTGAAATAGGGATACAATACTTCCCCTGGGGTTGTTATGAATTAATGGGACAATATAAGAAGCACTTGCAATAGCTCATGGCATACCTAGCATACAGCAAGTGTTCAAAAGTGGTGGCCATATTACTGTGTTTGGTAGCTGTGACATCACATGTCACTTTACATAAAAAAATCTAACATCCCCAGATTACCATACATGAACCTAGTCAAGTCTCCCTCACCATTAAAAAGAATCTTGGAAACTCCATCAATATTCTAGCCTACTGAAATCATTTTAAATTTTGAATTAGTTTAATTTTCTATAAGAAATAAAATAGTGTTAATTTTTTTAAATAGTATATAACAATTAAAAGTTGTAAAATAAGTTTAAAAAAAATTCTGTGTTTAACTTTCGAAGATCTCTACCTTGATGTCATCCTCTGTGATGTATCCAGCCTGCACCACCCACCATGCCTCTATGGTTATTTCCACTGGCTTTATTGGTAGAAGATCGCGGGCTGTTTTCCTTCTGAAAAATTTCTGCAACAGTACAAACATTTGAGAATTTGCAGTCAACCTAAAATTACCACTTTCTTCTTTTATCAATCATAAATTGATTTATCAATCATAAATCAAAATAGTTTCTAATAGACAAAAATAAATCTTTTTATATGCTTACGTTTTAACATCTTAACTAGTCTAGATATATCAAATGGAGAAAGCCATTCTTAAATTGTTTCAAAATAAATTACTTTAAAACACTAATCATTAAACCTAAATCAAAATCTAGAAACTCAATTGAAACCCAAGAGGGGAAAAATGTATTTAAAAAAATGTATTTCACCCATTAATTGAACCCTGGGCTTAGAATGGGCCAAAAAAAAAAAAAAGTAGAGCAAATCTAATTTTAAAAACAAGTATTTTAGACTATGAATATTTTTTAATTCAATAATCACTTAAGCTATAACAGAATATCGAGTTGTTTTTGTATTGTTTCTGTGTTAAGTACACTGTATTTGGTCAAAGAAATTACAATTCAGTATTTCTACAACTTAAAAACTGTGTGATAATGAGGCCAAATGATGAAAAGGAGGGATGACTTACTTTTGACGATCTACACTGATTCATAAGATCAATATACTGATTTCTTCCTATGCCAAGAAGCCTCAGACCTGAAAGAAAGTCTTTCCTTTAAAAACATTTAGTACAGCTTGAAAGGTCAGTATACTCTCAAGTTCTTTTAGGAAAAAACCTTCAACTTGTGTTCATCTTTTGGTTACTGATTGAAGTGGTCCATCAATATCAAATTAAAAAGAATTCTTCAAGCAATTAAAAGAAAATTAAACTGAAAGAGATGAATTCAAGCTGGCACTTTGAACAATACTAAATTTTTTTTAAAAAAGCAGAACTGTCCCTAATTTTAAGAAGTCAAAATGTATTCTCAGCAAAAGCTTCTGATACAACAGAACTATGTCTCATTTCAAATATATACCTCATTAAAATAAGTATAATAAAATGCCGGCAAATTAGGTTGGTAGAAACTGTGCATAACATTCTGCTAAAAAATTGCGCACAAGTTTTCTTCCCTCATTAGGCATGCTCTACATATAGCCCAAATATCAGAAAGAACTTCATTCTCTACAAATATATAAGTTAGTCCTATTTTTCTGATTCTACCACTTCAAAACATTCCTGTCTTAGATATTTACACTATATCTTACACTTGATTTATATTTGACAATAAAATTCTCATTAGGAATGTTCTCACATTTCACATATACCAGATTAAAAACATATCACAATACTGACAGACAACAGCATGCACACACAGACACAATCTAAACATTATCTCCTTCAGCACAATTAAATACTTACAATCAGCAGCAGTAAAATTGGGCAATGAATCATAACTTTTCTCACTGTTCATGATATCCTTTTAAAAAGAAAAGATTTTTAATTTTAAATGCAAAATTTCCTTAGGTGAAATCATGTGTCTAAATATAAATCGTTATGGCCAAGCAGAGTAACAGTTATTATTAAAGGAAGCATTGCGATCATAGTTTGGTGACCTCAAGCATGCAGGCCCCATTGTGGTACGTACCCTATGGTCCCCACCTAGTAACTGAAGAGCAGACTTCTGGGTCTGGGTTTCTCACAACACTCTATATGAATCCCTGACGCTTGCCCTGTAACTTCTGCCCTGGGGAAGCTATGCAAGGAATGCCTCTATTAGAGCTCAGGGTTCTAGCTCTCCGCACTTCATACCTGATCCTAGATCCTACCCTAAGAGAAGGCCAGGGTTCCAACAACATGTATCCAAATGGTACGGTTTGTATTTGGAAGGTCCCCTAAAGCTGTATTTGGAAGGTCCCCCAAAGCTCATGTGTTAAGCAATGCAGCCAGATTCAGAGGCAGGACATGGTTGGAGGAGTTGAGACACTGAGGGCACAGCTTTGGGTACTGTGTCTGTCCCTCACCCCCTTCCTCAACCACCCCCCCTCTGCTTCTGGCGGCCATGACTGAGAGTAGCTTTTTTCCGCCATGCACCCTGCCACCATTGTTTCTGCCTTGGAGCCAGAAACTATGGACTAAACCTCTAGAGTAGTGAGCCTGAATAAATCTTTCCTCCTCTAAGTTGTTCTTGTCAAATAGTTTGGTCATACTGATAGAAAAGCTGACTAAAACACCAAAACATAGCCGGGCGTGGTGGCGCACGGTTGTAATCCCAGTACTTGGGAGGCTGAGACAGGAGGATCAGGGTTCTCGGCCAGTCTCAGCTACTTAGTGAGGCCCTCCGCAACTCAATGAGACCCTGTTTCAAAATAAAGAATAAAAATAGGGCTGGGGGGATAGCCCGGAGGTAGAATGCCCCTGGGTTCAATCCCCGGTACCGCAAAAAAAAAAAAACACCAAAACATGCGCTACCAACAAAGACTAATCATTTAGTAGGCTTTATTCCTGTGAGTCGCAATTAGCAGCAGAGTTAAACTCAGTATATACTTTTTCCAACCCCCATCTGTTTCTCAAAAAATAAATCAACTGCTTACTGCAGGATGGAACTCATTTACAAACCAGGAGCTATACCCAAAGGTGTAAAAACAGAAACCAGAGAGCAACTCCATCCATCTTATACTCACACCTTCTGTGCAACACCAGAAAAGGAATCAAAGAGACAGCAATAACTATTCTCTATGGGGGGGCGGCAGGGGGATACTGGGGAGACTGAACCCAAGGGCATTCTATCTCTGAGCTACACCCCCAGCCCTATTTTATTTTTTATTCTGAAACAGGGTCTAAGTTGCAGAGGACCTTACTAAGTTGCTATGGCTGGCCACAAACCTGTGATCCTCTTGTCTCAGCCTCCCAAGTACTGGGATTACAAGTGTACACCATCATGCCTGGCTAGCAATAACTATTTTACTTATTGATTAGCTGAGACCTTCATTGTGTTAACGTGGTCTTCATCCCAAAACAGAACTACTCAAACATAATTAAACAGCAAATGGATACTAGATAAATACTGCCAATCTTTACATAAAGTTCACTTAGACATGGTATATAACTAGTACTAAAGTTATTTAACACAAGCCAAACAAACTGTCTTGAAAAAAAGGCTAAATATAAGAAGTTATATAATTAGAATTATATAAAGAGATAATTACATAAACAAAAATAATAAATAATTACATAAACAGCTAGGACTACTAATGCATTTCTCTTTATTAACATATGTATTACATAATGTTAGGTCTATGTCATTTATTATTTATACAGTTAGTGAATAGTCAAATACACTAAGTTTCCCTGAACTTAATGCTCACTTCTGTCACTCACATTTTCAACCTTAATTATACAGTAAAAGCAGTAAGTTTTACACAGATTCTGCTAATGTAAATGACTGATTAATGCCCAGATAGAACAGAGTCAACAACACCTTCAAGAACACAGACTAGAAAACAACTACTTAGACAAGTGTGGCTCAAACAGTTTACCTGTAACCAGCCATCCTTCTTATACAATCATGTCAGAAACAATATTCAGAAACTGGTCACCAGCTGCAAAGTGTCCCTGGCAAGTAGTCCCACCCCGTTCCCAGGGGTTCATTCATGCTATCAACTCACCTCCATGATCCCAGTATAATATGAAAATGGTGTTATCCTCAGACCCTTCACCATGATATCTGATAAATGGTAAGGGTAGAGCATGAGGTGATCACGACTGTACTTCAGTAGTTCCTCATAGTATTTACGTTCATCTTTCTTGACATGTTTAACTGCAGGAAAGAGGGAAATTTTCCAGAGTTTTCAGGTTTTTTATAGTAACATATTCACTTGGTAAAGTAGTAAGACATACTTTATAAACCTATACTCATTTTTTAAAAGTATGTAAGTTAGAAGAGAACAAAGTTGGAACAAAGGAACAATTATATGACAAGAAACAGACCAGAGTATAAAAGCAAAGTATGTATTAGGATAGATAAGTAGAGAAATAATTCTTACCAAATCAGAAGACAAGCACGGAAACACAGCAAGCCCACCCCTGCCGCCGCCATGCCCAAAAGGTACAAAACATAGGCAATAAGTCTCAAATCCCTTACTATACTATTACTTTTCTTTCTTTTTTTTTTTTGTGGTACTGGGTATTGAACCCAGAGGCAATCTACCTCCAAGCTACACCCACGGCCCCTTTTTTATTTTTTTGTTTTGAAATAGGGTCTCACTAAGTTGCTGAGGCTGATCTTGAACCCACAATCCTCCTGTCTGAGCCTCCCAAGTACTGGGATTACAGGCCTGCGCCACTACGCCTGCATGCCTGGATTTTTTTTTTTTTGAGACGTGGTCTCACTCTGTTGCCCAGGCTGGCCTCAAACTTGAAATCCTCCTGCCTCAGCCTCCCAGCCTCGTAGCTGGGATTACATACACATGCCACAGAACCCAGTTCACTCTATTACTTTGCAAGATAGCCAAACTACATGCTAATTTTCAATGAAGTCAAGTATATTTTTAAAAACCAATTGTTATTTTTGTTTTTGTTTTTATGTAAAATGCCCTCTGACTTCCATGGAAAATATTTATGCAGAAAAACTATTTCAGGGCTGAGGGTATAGCTCAGTGGTAGAGCACTTTTGCCCAGCATGTACAAGGCCCTAGGTTTGATCCCCAGCACTGCAAAAAAAAAAAAAACCTCTCTGAAATATTATGCTTAAAATAAGAGTAACAAGAATAACACATCGGCCGGGCATGGTGGCGGACGCTTGTAATCCCGGTACTTTGGGAGGCGGAGACCAGAGGATCCAGGTTCACGGCCAGCCTCAGCTCTTTCGCTCTCTCTCCCTGCCTCTCTCTCTGTCTCTCTCTCTCTCTCTCTCTCTCCTTAGTGAGACCCTCCGCAACTTCGTGAGACCCAGTTTCAAAATAAAGTATAAAAAATAGGGCCGGGGGTGTAGCGCGGAGGTAGAACACCCCTGCGTTCAATCCCCGGTACAGCAAAAAAAAAAAAAAAAGAATAACACATAACAGGGCAGCAAATAGAATAACCAAAGTAATTTGATAAAGAAATAGCAAATATTTTTAAAATGAAGTAAAAAATTACAGTCAACCATGTTTAAAATTGTTCCAATTATTACAGAAAGTTTTTCATTAAAGTTATATTACTTAGAAAATTTACGGCAACAAAACTCAAAGTTGAAAATTATTAAGAACTGGACTTTTCCTTTTCTGGCATATTTTCTCAGGCAAAACAAGGTCACTGAATTAAATTAATATTAAGATTCTACAGGAAATAATGAATCTATAAACAATACTCTAAAATATAATTTTCATCAGAATTAGAAAGAAAAATCTACTCACTAATACAAATGTTAGGTGGAATCAGTCAGTATAGTTTCTTAAAGTCTTTACATGGAATAATTTTAGGACCGTGAAGTATTATAAAGATAGAAAACACTTATGAAAATGATGACTATACAACAGTCATTTCCACCCCAACATAAACATGTCCCAACTTACCTAAGTTATTTCTGTATCTTAACTGATTGCGGATACTGTACAAGACAACCTGCTTTTCATATTCTCTCTGTGAATTTCCAAGACTCTAAAAGAAATTCCAGATAGATATTAGTTTCCAAAATGAATTTTCCCCACAAAATTTCAAAACCATAACCCCTAATTTTATCCTAGCATCTCTAATTCCCAAACTGAATAAATAGTACTTTCTTAAGTTTTATTATATTAACATTCTTGCTGTGGTATTAGAGCAAAAATTCGAAGTGTTTCCTTTCAGTCTGCCTTTCTAAAATGACTTACTAAATTTACCCTAAGTGTATAATATCAAATAAGAGTATGAGCAAAATTTCCCTTATGTTAACAAAGTTCTATTATAAAGATTTCTTTCCTGAATGCCCCTAATTTGTGTATGTTAAATGGATGGATGGCTGGATGGCTGGATGGATGGGTGGATTCTTGCACCAACATTTATTTAAATTTAAGAATGTCAACTAAGGATAGACTCATAGTCATTTGTAACTGAGGACCATGATTATTAAAGATTAAGATTACTAGAGAATGTACATTTCAAATGCACATAAGATCACTTCTTTAAAACACTATTTTTGTATGGCCTTATTAGAAAACACTGAGACAATTTTAGAATTCTAACATACACAGTCATCCCTTGGTAATCTTGAGGCATTGGTTCCAAGGCCCCAAGGATAACAAAATCCACACATGCTCAAGTCCCTCACCTAAAAAGGCATAGTATTTGCATATAACTTCACATCCTCCTGAGTACTTTAAATCATCTCTAGATTACTTATCATAGCTAATACAATGTAAATGCTCTGTAAATAGTTTTTGTACTATACCACCAAGGGAAAAAAGTCAGTACAGGTTCAGCACAGACATATTTTTTGCAGTATTTTTGGTCAGCAGTTGGTTTAATCTGCACATGCAAATCCCACAGAGAGCCAACTGTATTCTTTAATACGTAAAATATTTTCTAGCTGTGCACTTAGTGTCATAAGTTCAAAGCTAGAATACTCATGAAAGCAAAGACTAAGTTTGCTTGATTACAGTCAACATTCTATCCAGTGTGTGACCATAAACTTAATTTAATATGCGCCTGCTCTCCCCCTTCTAATTATAGGTATGGTCTTTCTAACACACTATAAAGTAAAACCGGACATTTTAATGACAGAAAGATCAGAGGATTCGATTCATCATATTTATTTACAGGTTTTTGAAAGCCAAAGTAAATGTCTATATACTTAAGGCAATCTTCATAATAAGACAGATGAAACGCAGGTCTAAGTTTCATGACCATAAAACTGACCCATAACTGGACATCCTGGTGGGACACACTGTGAGAAAACTAAGTATCTTTCTTCCTGCATCTAGACTAATTTGTCACAGGTTAAAAAGAATCCACACTACTGCCAGACTGTACCAGCTTATACTGTTTTCACATTACAAGTGGTTAGGAGTAGAGTTCATTATGGAGAAACTACTTCACCATCCTCAATGTAGCACCAAAGCCAGGGTCGGTACTGAAGACAGCTAGGAGATTCAAAATGATAGGTTTTCTGTCAAATGTTTAAAGGTTTCCTACAGCTCTACTGCCAAATAAAAGTCTCTTTCTCCAAGGAACACAACACACACACACACACATACACACGCGCGCACACGCACACGCACAAGCACGCACGCATCCAATTTTGCTAAAACCTTAGCAAGTTCCAAATTTGAGGTTTTGCTCTTCTGTTTCAAAATAAGTCTTTTAATTTACCCTGACTTAACAACCATTTTCTCCCTTTCAGACTATATTCCTAGTAAATCCAGAATAAAAAGTGTAAACCAAGCCACTCACACAAAATATAAAGGTCCATTATTTGTAAGCCTCATTAGAAAACACAAAATCTATTAAACATGTAAGCTTTCGCACTAGGCATTAAGCATTAACTGGTCTCAATCAATCAATATACAGATATGCACACAAATACCTAAAAACCACAATAAAAGTTAATTTTATTCTTGCCTATTCGAATACATAAAATGTCATTGTTTGAGATTCTTTGGATTCTCGCCCATCCTACCCCAAATCTCCCATCATTCACTTTTTAAAACATTGTTGCCACTACAGATGGGGGGGCAGTTATTTTATTCTGAGACAATGCTGGCCTGCAGAAATACTGACAAGGCCTGACAAATGAAGTTGTGCTGCATAGAAAAGGAACCCTAACAGATGAGAGGAGGACACACAGGAATAAGGTATTAGCTATAAAGCATCCATTGTGCAGATGTCCCTAAGAACACAAAGACTTGCTAACTCTGTTGCTCCTACAAACCGCAATCTCAATGTGTATGTACATCCCAACATGTACTCCTCACCCCCAACAAAAAAATCACATTTTTTAAAAAACTGACCCTTCTTGGATTACACAGAACCTCGTCATATGATTTCTCTTAAAATAAAAAGACTATGAATTGTTTTGAACAAAAAATATGACATTAGCAAACTACAGAAAAATCCTAAAAATAATGATCCTAGCCACAACATTTTAATGTATTTTTAAAGTCTAGTGTGACCCATATCACATAAAAAAATATTTCATCTCAATCATATAAAAACAATTGGCTTGAAATACATTTTTTGAAAATCTGAATCTCCTTCCCCCAACTTTCAGAACTGGGAAGTATGACTCATTTCCAAATTAAGCTCATCAAAATTTACTGGAAATCATATCAAAGTATTCAGTATCTATAATGCCAAAAGACAAACTCTTTCCACACAAAGATTATTCCCCACTTTTAAAAATGACTGAGCTTAGCTCCCCCGGAGGGGGGGGGGAATCTCAGACTGATGCCATCATTTCACTCAACAAATATTTCCTAAAAGCCAACTCTGTATTGATACTCAGGGTACAAAAGTTCCAAGTAATGTAAACAAAAATTGCATCCTTAGTGGTGTGAGTGCTAGGGTGGGTGAGAAACACAACGCAATGGCAGTGTATTCAAGGAGCAACTGCTCCAGATCTGAGAGGTCAGGAAAACCTCCCCGGAGGAGTAAATATCTAAGTGAGATTCAAATAGAAGTATAATATAGAGGAGATGATAGTGATAGGACTGGGTTGTATTTTAGAAACCTCTCCCCAGTGTATTGTGAAAGATGGATGGGAGGGTCCTATTCTGAGGGCAAATGACCAGGCAGAAAACTGTTATAGTAACCTAAATGGAGCTTGACCTAGGGGAACAGAGGTAAGGCTAGAGAAAGTCTACCAAAGCAAATGTGTACTGACTGGTTTTGTGACATCTGCAAATGGCCAAGCTTTTCCTAAGCTAAGACAGCTGGTGTTTCAAGTGAACTCACCCCCAAAAGAAAAAAAGAATTTAATTTCATATGTAGACCTAATTTTAACACTGCCCTGTTATTTTTTTAAAAATCATAAGTTTTAAAAAGCCTCTTGCCAAACTAGTTAAAATCAATTATTCGTGTTGGGTATAATCTAATAATTTATCTCATGTTACATTTATTTTGATAAAAACAAAAGTAGAAGAAAAAAACGGAAATAAAGGATTGTTGGTTCTTCCAGTTGTCTTCAGATATGCCATAAAACCCTAAACAACACAACTGTCCACCAAATCCCTCATTCAAACTAAGAGAAACGTATTCCTTCAGGTTTAGAGCTTTGTTCTCTCAACTTCAGATAAATGAATGCCACATGGGCAGCCACTGATGCCCAAGAATTAATTATAAGTCTCCGAAATTTATCTTTCCATTTTCTTGGGTTTTGGTGTCTTAAAGTAAAAGCATTTTTTTTTTGCCACGTGATGCATCACCAGACCCTTAGATCTAGGAAATGAGTAATTTCCTAGATCTAAGGGAGGAGGAAAGCAAAGTAAACTACAATAATCCTTACACCATCAAAACAACCATGCCAAGCTTTCCAAAAATACCATTCCCCAGCGCCAATGGAAAACATGAATTTCACTCTCAACAAAGTAGAATGGGAGGAACTGAAGGTTTGAGAGACAGTGGCCAGAAAAAGTGCCTTATATGTAACACATTATCACTACCTTCATAAGATTTAACACCTCCTGCCATGTCATGTATTTATTAATTTGTTTGTTTACCTTTGCTAAAATGTAAGCTCCATGAAGGCTGGGTCTTTGTCTTATTGACTGCTACAAATTACCCTTACCTAGAACAAGGCATAGCACTTAGCAGGTGCTCAACATACATCTGTTAAAACAACTGAGTAAAATTGAGCATTTTAATTCTCAAAAATCTCATATCACTCTCTTGTTGACACATCTCTTATAAACTCTTGTCTAGGATATAGTCCAACAAAGCAGAGCATGCAAGACCCTTCAAAAATCAGTCCCTGTCTACTATTCCAGTCTCATCTATTACCAACCCCACGCACTCGCCAAACTCCACCTTCAAAAACATCAGTATATATACAACTCCAAACTTCGGTGACATTCAGTTACTGGCTATTCAAAAGACTTTCACTGGTCTGAGCTTTTGAAAATGACGTTTCCTCTGCCTGGAAAAATTGGTCCGCCAAGGCCCGATTTAAATGCTTCCTCTACGCATCCTCGCAACTCTCCCTGGACAATTTCTTACTCCCATGTATACTACAACGGAGGTAGGTGTGAGATGCTGCCTGTCCCCTGTCCCGCATTCACTTGTTTCTCGACTCTCTCATCAACCCGAAGTTCTGGAGGTCAAAGACCGGGTTTAAAATTTGGAAATCGTTGGCGCCTGGTGGAACGGAGGCTCATGCAAAGGCACCAGGCGAATCCTGGATACAACATTCCATCCCATTCAGCGACGGCCCCATCTTGAGCCTGTGACCCCGGAGCGTCCCCTCGCCACCCCCGGGCTGAGGCTGGGGACACAGGGCAGGAGTCGGCGGAGAGGAGCCCGCCCGGCCCCGCGGGAGGGACGCGCAGGTGACGCGGGGCGGGCCCCCGGTTCCGGCCGGCCGTACCTGGCGCACGTTGGCCGGCAGCTTGCTCCAGGGGTAGTTGTGCCGGATGTGGAACTCCACGTCTATGTTCATGATGCCCGAGCCGGGGCCGGCGGCGGGGACCGCGACCGCGGCTGAAGCGTCGCCTCCCGGCCGCCCGCCCCCGGCCTGTCAGGGAGCCCGCGGGCGGCCCCGCGCTCACGCTGCGGAAGGCCGGGGCGGCCCCATGGCCAGGCCTCCCACGGCTCAGCGCGCCCGGGCCGGGGCACGGCGGCGGCGGCGGCGGCGGCCACTGGTGGCTGGGGCGCCTCGGCAGCTCCAAGTTTCTTCCTAGTTTCGGGCCACCGGAAATGGCTCTGGGCTTGCGTCACTTCCGCCCGCTGGTGCCAGGACGGAGGGGCGGGACGCCGGGCTGACAGGCCCCGCCCCCTAGACGCTGGTGGGCGGGGCCACGAGGTGGTGCCCAGAAACCCTCCCGAAGCCGCCCCCTGCCCACTGCGCTGCTGCGTCTTCCACTTAGAGCCCCTGGATGAGTTTAATCGCCGGGGTCTGCCTTGCAGTTTGGGATATGGTCCAAGAGCAGGCAGTTACAGGCACTGGAGTTGGTTGTCTGAGAAGGAGCGACCTGGGAAAGGGCCATAGCTGGCTTCAGAGAGTGGAAGAGCAATGAGCCCTTGGGGGGTTCGCACGCCCACCCCGAGCCCAGCCGAGGCCCTTTGGTCAGGGTCCAGGCTCAGGAGCAAAGAGAATACGTAAGTCACATCCTTCTCAAGCTGCAAGTTGTACATCAAAACTCTAGTGAACCTTCATCCCTTCCAAGTGGATGCTGCATCTTGTGGAAGGAGAACATTGAGTTCCTTGGAAGATCCAAATTCTTTAAATGTAGGGATTCAGGCAGCAGAAATTTTCAATAGCTGGTGCTAACAAGTTGGGGCGGCCCAAGAGAATCTAGAAGACAATGACCCTCGCCAACCTTTGGCTGCAGCCTCTGGTTGGTTGCTGCTTTCTTCTCCACACGAATGTCTCCAACATCACTTTTTAGAGGCAGAAATCCAGCATATCTTCATTTTAGCTCTAGTGAGAAGATTTGGGGGAACAGTTGTTACACTGCCTAAACAATCCCATGACCATTGTTACTGGCAGCAACTGCGACAAGTTAAGTATTTTTGCAAGAATTTTTCAGTTTTAAACAATGGTTTTAAATAATGTTTTATTATACACTGATAGATTCTGAAAACTTTTTATATAAAATCCCTAGCCCACACCTCCACAGCTGCCAAATCTGATACATAGCAGATACTCCATTATATCTGATTAACTGAAGCAAATGTGGTAGGTACCTACTGCCTTTGCACCAGTGTATTGGTCTCATCTTAACCAGCTATGGTAGCTTTGAACCCCATGTTTACAGAACCTCATCAGCATAGCAAAAATTAACTGAACTCCAATCATGAGATATTTGTTCAACAAATATTGATTGCTTGCCTACTATTTATTAAGCCCTTGCCTTGCAAGAGATTGCCATTCCTCACAACCCTGTGAAAAAATACCACGGGTATTATCCTGATTTAATAGAAAAGCAAAGTGAGACTTGACGGGCCTACATGACTTGCTCACAAGACGACTCAGGCGATAATGGCAGAACTGTCTTACTCTGAAGCCATCCTTTGCATTCCCCAAGTCCAGTTCTCACGAACTGTTCTGCCTCTGGTTCCAGTTTAGATAATGTTCACTTAAAGTCAACAACATAAATCCCCCTAAGATAATGTTCTTATGATTCCAAGTGTAGAAGAGCCCATGTTTTTCCAAAGTCTAACTTTGCTCTAATGTAATGTAAGTAACAATGAAAATTAAAGGCAACTTGGTTTAAGAATCTCTGTAAATGGCTGGGCATGGTGGCACACACCTGTAATCCCAATTAATCCTAGTACATGGGAGGCTGAGACAGGAAGATCACAGGTTTGAGGCCTGCCTCGGCAATTTAGGGAGGCCCTCAGCAACTTAGTGAGACTCTGTTTCAAAATAAAAAATAAAATAGGACAGGAGGTGTAGCTCAGAGGCACAGTGCCCCTGGGTTCCATCCCCAGTACCAAAAAAAAAACCTCTATAAACCATATTTTAGCTAATTATAGCAGTTAAAGCAGGAGAATGCCTATGAAACCTCTTTTTTGTTTACCAACAAATATTAATAAAACATAGACACATCTAAACTTTGACAAGTAAGGAAGGGCCTGTAGTGGTGAATTTAGGACTGCTGAATCAGGAAGGCACAGACCTTTGAAAATTTGACCATGGTGAATAGAAAAGATTCTAACTCAGTAAGTAGCTGAGAAAAGCAGAAATTTGAAAGAGGAAATGGTAATGGGTCAAAGCTATGTGGACAGGAAGAATACAAATAACCATTCCTTCAGAGTAGGAACTGGTGACAGTTTGGTTTATGAAAATACAGAATGCTAATTAAAGTACTAAGCTGCCTCCTTTTCCCCCAAGGTGACCAGGCTTTGAGAGGCTGGAAACACCATAGTTCAGACAGTTTATAAGTTAACCAACAGGCTCAATGACCCCCTTTGCTGGGAAGTCCAGAAACAAGACTGCTTCCCAAACACTAGAAAGCCAAAATAAATAAAAAGTGCTGATTGGACTCCAAATACACACTCATTACATCATTGTACCTTTTTGGTAAACAATAAAGTCCATCTTCTTAGGTCCCTGATTCAGGCCTCTGCTACTTCTGCTTCATTGGACATTTGCCTCTCAAATTCCAGAGAAGTCAGAAACAGGAGTGTTAGAAATTAACCTTGTGGGCAAAGAATTTGTTCAAAAATACAAGTGTAATAAGATACCTTCTTATCTGGCTCTATCAGATTGGATTAAGGAAAGTTACCCAACTGGCTTGGGTAACCCAACCTTTGGTAAGGCTACAGAACTATTTCACTCTCATCTTTTCAACAGAAATAATGACCAGAAGCAACCTGAAACTAGGGAACTGTCTGGCAATCCCACTCACGGACACCAGAAAGTCATCCCCTATGGAAGGAAGAATAATGGCTCCCAAAGATGTATCTGATCCCTACAATCTGTGAATGTTACCTTCATGGCAGAAGAGGTTTTGCAGATATGATTAAATGAAGGATCTTAAAATGAGGAGATTATTCAGGATTATCTAAATGGGCTCAATGTAATCACTCCCTCTAAGAGGGAGGCAGGAGGTCAGAGTTAGGGAAGGGGAGATGGTAGTAGCAGCAGAGGTCAGAGTGATGCAAGACCACAAGCCAAGGGATGCACACAGCTGTTAGGAGCTGAAAAAAGAAATAGCCTAGAGCTTTCTTCTCCCCTAGAGCCTCTAGAAGGTCACAGCCCTGCCAAACCACTTTGGACTCATGAACTGGAAGTAATAAATCTGTCTTGTTTTAAATCATTGTTCGTGGTAGTTTGTTACAGCAACAATAGGAAATTAATATACTCTCCCAAACATAAAATACTCCAATACCCAAACAACTAATGTATCAACTTTTATAGTTAAAGTCATTGTGATTCAAATATAAATACCCTCAGAAGGAACAATCCCTCTGTGGCCTTAGTATTTTTTTGGTATACATGAGTTATTGCATCTTTTTTCAAGAGCAAGTTTGAAAGAGAAAGAGCTCAGGCATGAAATAAGGTCAGGAAATGGTTTGTAGAAGAAAGAAAGAGGAGGAAGATACTGCGAGCACTTTCTATTTCGCAATTTTGCTGGACCTGACCTTGGTCATCCAGGTTTCTATAATGGATGTGTTTTGCTCTGTTCCCAAGAACCAGTTCTTCTCCCTGAATGCTCAACACCTTGGCCTACCTTGGTTCCACCTCAAAGATTTTTTTTTGGAGGGGGGGTGTTTTTTTCCTCTGTGTGTGTGTGTGTGTGTGTGTGTGTGTTACTGGGGATTGAACCCAAGGACATTCTACCTCTGAGCTATACCCCTAGTCCTATTTTATTGTTTATTTTGAATCAGGGTCTTGCTAAGTTGCTGAGAGCCTTGCTAAGTTGCTGAGGCTGACTCCGAACCTATGATCCTCCTGTCTCAGCCTCCCTAGTACTGGGATTGCAGGCATGCCCCACCATACCTGGCTCCATCTCACAGTTTTTGCCCTTCTAGTCCCTGCACTTTGGATGCCTTTCCCTAGACCTGTGCACGGCAGGCTCCCTGTCACTTAGTTAAGGTGGCCTTCTCCTACCCTGTCCAACCCAACCACTTCTCCCCTTCCTCTCTATAACACACTGCCTTGCTTTATGCCCTTCATTTCAAGGAATCACTATCTGACGTTATCCTATTTCGTTTCTTGTTTGTTATCTGTCTCTCCATGAAAGGAAGGACTGTGTCTCATTCATAAGTCCATCTCCGGTACCTTGAACTGTGCATCATACATAATAAGTGCTCAATATTTAACATGTTGGATGAATGGACTAGTTAGGTGACACATGAGCTCACAAATGTCACCTTCTCAGTTACACCTTCCATGACCACCTTATTCAAAATTGTAGCACATCTCCAACCCTCTGCGTTATTTTTCTACATAAAATGGATATAGCACATATTATCATCTATTTAATAAGAAACTGAGTTTTAAAATGATCTATCCCTTTGGACTGGAAGCTCCCCCAAGGCAGGGGCTCTTGTCTGTTTTGTGCTTAGGCTTAGGTGGGCACACAGTAGGCACTCAAATATTGAATGAATGAACTAATGCAGCACATGGAGCAGAATTCTCATTAGAATACAGATTTGGGGATTCTCCTGAAAATTTGGAAAGTCCTGCAGTGTTGGCCCTCCTTTCCCACACCAGTCAGTGGAGCTCAGAAGAGGCTTCTCGGTGAGACAGGTCAGGGCCCTTCCCCCACTCCTCCCTCCCACCTCCCTGCTATGGAGGCTGCCCAGGGTGAACATTATCACCCTTGAACTTTGTTTGCTTTGGAGTGGAGAAATATTTCTGTACCCTCGTCTGTGTTGAAAGTGCAGGACATACAAGTTAGACAGGAAAGCTTGGTTGTCGCTCCTGTCCTTGCTCACACACTTCAAAAATACTAACACATTGGCAACTCCCTAAACATGCTGTCCTGTTTAATCCCTTTGCATATAGAATACCCATCTTTGCAATGTCTGTCCCTGTTTCTCTACCTGGAAAACTCTGCATCCTGACACTGTGGATGGAATTCTGAGAGTCCAAATGAGAGGACAGAGCAGTGGGAAGGGGCAAGATAACATGGGACTATTCTTTTTTCTTCCTTTCTTTCTTTTTTCTTTTTTTTATGGTACTGGGGATTGAACTCAGGGGCATTCTACCTCCAAGCTATATCCCAGCCCCTTTTATTTTTTTTAAACAGGGTCTTGCATCACTACTGAGGCTGTCCTCTAACCTACAATTCTCCTATCTCAGCCTCCCAAGTACTGAGATTACAGGCGTGTGCCACCACAATCGTCTGGGACTATTCTTTACATTAAGGAGTTTCTAAGATTTTCTTCTGCAAGTGGTGGCAAACAACTGAAGAAATGCACACGTGTTTTAGAGGAAGATTAATATTATATCTACGTGTAATACAGAGAGTATATGTCAGCCATGTGGAGTCAGTTTGTGTTTAGAGCATTTGTGGTCTGATATGGAAATGAACATGCCAATATCAGACCAGTTCCCCTTCACTCAGACTGGACAACTGTAGTAGTTAAGGTGACCACCAGGGGCTGATCTCACACAACATTTCTATATTTAAAACCTAAGTTCTTCACATCATCCCCATTTCTGACTATTGACTTTTATCCAAACCATTCTCTCAGGCTTTATAGTTCTCAAAACTCTTTCTCTAATTTTTCTCCAGGAGCTAATTGCACACGAAACTGTCAACTCTTCCTTTAAAACTGTTGCACTTACCCCCTCTGGGCAGTGGTCCAGCTGAGGTTTATACAACTTCAAGGTCACCATTTGTGCCTCTTGGTATCTCAAGTCAACAGGACAAGTTGTTTATCTACAAAGCTGGATTTATCCTTAATTGAAATTTTTCACAGTATCCATGATGAGGAGTAAAATCAGTGAGAAAGCATTCCCATGTTGGTACTCAATTTTATTCTAATTTAATTTAATTATTTATTTATTTTATTATTACTCGTGTGTGTGTGTGTGTGTGTGTGTGTGTGTGTGTGTGTGTGTTACTGAGGATTTAAACCTGGGGCATTCTACCTCAGAACTACACCCCCAGCTCAATTTTATTTTTTATTTGGGAAAGGGTCTTACTAAGTTGCTGAGAGCCTCATTAAGTTACTGAGGCTGGCTGCAAACCTGTGATCCTCCTGTCTCAGCCTCCCAAGTACTGGGATTACAGGCATGTGCCACCACACCCGGCTTCAATTTTATTTTTAAAAAGAGATTGAGCCAGTTGGAAAATAAACTGAGACAAAAAGGATGAGGTGATACAAGCCAAGAGAGTACCTTTAATTTGTTCCCATTTCTTCATCAAATTAGAGTATGTGGGTAATCTTTAAGGGATAAGATACAGAAAAATATTTAATATCTGTTGTTGTTGTTGTTTTTTTAATTGGGTTAGGGGGAAGTAGTTCTAGCAGCATTAGAATCACTTGAGGAGTTTTTAAGTTACCAAGTCTAGACCTTATACCAAATCAATTATATCAGAACTCCTGGGGTTGGAGCCCAGACTTCATATTTATAAAGTACCTGCGAGTAATTCCAATGTGCAATAAGGGTTGACAATGACTTATAAGGCATCATGGAGCTTCAGGTACTCAATGAGCATCTGTTGAAATGAATTTGTAAAATGAGGAAATTGAACAAAGAAATACCTTCTAATGTCCAATTCTAACTCTCTGAGTCAATAATTCCATTGCCAAATTCTTTTGCCATATGCAAAAGAATTCCCCCAATCCAAGCTTTTTGATGCAATAAATAAGCAGCACCTATTCAACCTTGAAAACTCAGGAAATCATTTCTCCACCCTTGATAAAGATCAGGAGAGCCATGTGACAAAGAATTACACCCTCCTGGGCCACATGGAAATCATCTGGGTTTATGTTATGGGTGGGACGTTGGTCCACCTCAGACCTGTGTCGCTTATTTGGGTATATTGTTCCAGTGGCTTAGCACTTGGCCGAAATGAAACAGTTTTTATTTCCTTCTACATTATGTCATTCCAACTTGACACCTTTAGCAACACGTAACTTCTAAACTGTCTAACAAGAAATACAAGTTTGTCTACCAGTGTAAACTGTAATCAGGGATCAAGTTCACCTATAGTAGGACAGTTTTGTAACCTCTATAAATGAGATGTGAGCGAGAGATAGGGTATTTTCTTGGCTGTAACTTCAGCTGCTTCTGGGAAAATGTCAATTGGCTATTGCTTGGCTCATGTCTGTGGAAGCATTTGTTTCTCACTTTACAGAAATGTGGAATTCTTTCTTTTAGGTATAGTTAATGATCATGTCTTTTAGGAAATTCTATAGCCTTTGTACGTAGTAATTTTTTTCATTTCCCTTTCCTTTCCTTTTTAAAACACATATGTAAAAGCCAGGCATGGTGACACACACCTGTAATCCCTGTACATGGGAGGCTGAAAGAGGATCACAGGTTCAAGGACAGCCTCAGCAACATAGCAAGAATCTCAGAAACCTAGTGAGACCCTATTTCAAAATAAAAAAATAGAATAACTCAGAGTAGAATGCCCCTGGGTTCAGTAACACACACACACACACACACACACACACACACACACACACACACACACACTTAGTCCCTCTGGGACACACAGTGTGTGTAGAAAACCAATTGGATTATGTACCTAGTCAAAATAGGGCCCGGGGGAGCAAAAGCCAGGTAAAAATTAATCAACAGGTCAGAGGCATCTATTTGCCTTTGAAAAGATAATGATTATTGCAAAGGAAGGCAAAAAGAAAGTCAAGGTCCAGCTTTCAGACACCAAGTGGAACTTTTGAGCCTGAGCAAGATAGTCTTGAGAGCCGGGCTTTGTTAAGAATTTTCAGAATTCTCTTAGCTCCTGCAGGTAGATATTGAGGTGAAGCAGAGGGGAAGACAAAACCTTCAAGAGGGAGCATTTCACAGTAGAAACCACTGCCCCAACCCAATGAGATGACTGCATTTAAATAGGGAGAGGCCCAATACAGAGTCTTTTTTGAATAGATTTAAATGCCCCTCCCCCCACACTATCCAGTGGGGTGAAAGTGTAAGAATGATTCTGTCCACTTGAGGAAATAAAGCAGCTAGATTTTCTTTGTGTATCTGAATGGTCACCTAGGAACATTTGCAACCCCAAAATAACCACCAGCTTTAACCTGAACTAAGACCTATTCTCTGCACTCAGGAGATAAGGAGCAAGAGGGAACCACAGTGACAGTCCCTTGCTATCTGCCAGCAGAGCCAGCATCAGTGTGACACATCAGGATCCCCGGGGGAATCATCAGGGCCGGTCAAGAGGGGGACAAGGCAGGTCTCCCTGGACAACTCAGACAGAGGAATCACTAGGAAGATCCAAACTGTGACTTCCCAAGGAGCCCGATCTGATGGGAACTGCCAAGCTTCTAAAGGCTACAGAATTCTGTGGGATTCTTGAAGGCACATAATTCTGACCCAGACTACACATAGGACAGGGATCAAGACTGCTTCATGGTTTCCATCAGTGTAATTAATACAAGAGATCACTGATGTAATCCCAAATCAGTCCTGAAGATATCAGGGGCAATCACTGTAGAGGAATCCGTGTCCACCCTCATCACATGGCTGTCACATAGAGACAAACCAGTGGCCTGGATTTGAATCCTCATTCCCAAGTGTGAAAGAAACACATTTATTATAGTTGGGGTGAAAGAGAATCGTGGAGGAAAATCTCTCACCCTATGAATAGGGAAAGAGGATAGAAAAACTCCATGTCGAAATCATACCACAACCCTGATCTGTAGGGCCCAGCAACATAAGTAGTGTTAGCAACTGATTGACTTCTGATTCTAGAAATCCGAAACTAATCTAATAAGGATTAATTTAATGAAAGGATACATTCTTTCAATAAATATGGACCAAGGTTTCTATATACAAGACACTATGTTAAGGATTTGGGGACACAGTTGAATGAGGCATGATCCTAAATGATTGACGATCCAGTAGGGTTGAGAATCCAGGTACATAATTCAGCGGGATGTAAGGGAGAATGTAGAGATGGATACAAGATATTAGTGGGAGGAAATGGATCTTCTCATTAAGGATTCTGGAGGCAATCCTAGAAGAGGTAGCTTTCCTATTGAGCTTGAACACTAGGATAGATATGGAGCGATTGAAGAAGGTATTTTGGCTGCCAGGAAATTATATGGGAAAAGCTGTGAAGGACAAGGGTACACTAAAATAAAAACAACAGAATGATGTTCCTGTTAGCCTCTGGGTTCAGTGACTTAAGGACCAGAACACCCCCCCACACTTAGAGATAACTTGTCCTTTTCATCATTCTTCAATGTTTTATATGTTACTATATCATTAACATAACATTGATTTTTATCTTTGAAATCTTAAGAGACATATTCAAATATAGAGAATGGAACTAGATTATAATCTGTTCTATTTTTACATAAAACCAAGAAAAAAAATTCTTAGCTGTGCATGGTGGTGCATACTTGTAATCCCAGTACTTGGGAGGCTGAGACAGGAGGATCACAGGTTTGAGGCCACCCTCAGCAACCTAGCAAGGCGCTCTGCAACTTAGTGAGACCCTATTTTAAAGTAAAAAATAAAATAGGGCTGGGGGTGTGGCTCAGAGGTAGAAGGACCCTGGGTTCAATCTCCAGTACCAAAAAACAAAACAACAACAACAAACATTCTTGATATGGCCAAACACCAAGTCAAGAAAGAAATGTGGACTGGCTTCAATATTTAAAGAATGGAGGATACTTTTAGTTTCTCGCCAAGATACAAATGAGAGATATTCTTGTTCCCAGCATGGCCACTGAATTCTAGAAAAATAAGGAGCTGGTTGTTCAGTTTATAAGTAAGCCACAAAGTTAAAGACTTATCACATGTTGCATTTAAAAACCAGCAGCTGGTACAAGCTGGTACCATTCATTTATTGCTGATATGAGAAGACACACCTGCAATTAACAAACAATGACGTGATACTGTGAGAGAATACCCAAGGAAGCATGCCAGAGCCGATTAGTCACATCATTGCGTCACACTGCAGGGGTTCATGGGCTCCTTACCACCATGCGCCACGATTCTCTAGACCAGCAGCTCTCCACAGGGGGCAGTTGTGTGCCACCCCCCCCCAGGCACCATTTGGCAATGTCTGGAGACACTTATGGTTGTTACAACAGCACCAGATGCTACTGGCATGTAGTGGCTGGAGGCTGGGGACTCCGTGCTACAATGCACAGGACAGCTCTCCACAACAACGAGTTATCTGCCCCAAATGTCAATAGTGCTAAGTGAGATCCCTGCTCTAGACAACAGAGCATGGCTACGTGGCATGTGGCATAAAAATGAGTCATCTGAGCATATTCACCCCTACTCTGATGTAATTCCAAATCAGTCCTGAAGATACCAGGGGCAATCTTGTAGAAGAATCTGTGTACCCCCTAATCACATGGCCGTCAGGTAGAAGTTAGGAGGCTGACTTCAAATCCTCATTTTATTATTTCCCAAGTAGCTCCTGCTTGTTTAACCACCTTGTGACTCAGGTTTCCTCATCTGTAAAATGGGGAAAATAATAGTTACTGTCTCAAAGGTTGATGTGATGTTTAAATAAACTCATCCAAAGTACATAGAGTCTGGTCCATAGAACCAAAAAGTGTAAGCTGTGTTATTATCACCATTGTTATTACAATTACTTGGCATGAAAATAAATGGAAAGATTTTCATTTGTCTAGACCAGTTTCCAAAACCTCAGTCATTTGAATAATAATAGGTTTTCTGAGTATCATTAAAACTGTCAGTCATGATTCTTCTTTAAATTGTTGCATTCTATATACAAATCTTTTCTAGACGCAATATATATGAAGCTTCTACACAAAAGAAGAGACTCACAGGTTTGATGTCTTATTTGTATTTTCCTAATACACATAAAAAAGAATGCAGTTCCATTAAAGCTTTTTTTGTGTGTGCTCCACCTAAAATCTCCTCATGTGTTCCATTGATGGACACGCACCAGTTGTTGAGAACCACTGGTGTATGGCAGCTCAGATTTGGGAAGGAACTCAGATATCCAATGCCTTTCTAATGGACTTTTACCATTCATCTAGCTGCATCCAACTCCCATCGAAGAAGTTATTTTTAACTACAAATATTTTCATTCTCAGTTTCCTTTCCAGCTAAGGCCTGAGCTCCTGCCTCAGCTTCACTAATCAGATGCGTTCATGTCTGAGTCTGAATCGGGAACTGGTGACCAAGAGGAGTAAGGACTGTGTAAATCTTACAATAAGATGAGCTCCCAAGGGTCCAGGGGAGCCCTGGGCAGCAAGGGGGCAGTGCCTTCTCACTGACTTAATTTTATTGCTGTATAATTTTTGCTGTTCTTGACTCTGAAGTTCCAGGCCTGGTTCTTCAGCCTTCTCAAGAACTTCTGTCAGTTCCCCAATATTGCTTGATAGGTCCTTTAAGAAAATCCTTAATCCAACCAGAGTCAGTTCCTGTCATGTGCAAATATAAAGTCCTGACAGATAGATGTGTTTTCACTTTCAGTGAAGAAACTGGGACCCACAGAAGTTGTGTTCTGCACAACGCAGCCGTGGCAAAGCCAGAATTGATTAGGACCCAGAGCAGTGCTTTTCCAACCACAGCATACTGTATTTCTAGCTGATTTATGCTAAAACAAACTTGGCCAAAGTTGGTTCTGAAAAAAAGAGTTGGCTCTTCTCAACTATTTATAGATTGCTTTATTGGCTGAGTAAACTGAATGAGGTAACAACTATCAACACTCCCATCTTTGTATTGTGTATCTTTGGGATGTGTAGACATGTTTCTTATTGCCCTTTAAGATAACCCCATATTGAGTGAATTCCCCAGAATTGCAAACTCAAATGCTAGAGTGATGGGGTAAGTAAATGAGTAACAGGTGCCCGGTGAGGGGGGCAGGGGCTGCACACACTTGAGCCCTGGTGCTGCATGCCAAGCGGGGAGCTGTTGCTCAGCCCCAGTCCTTTGTTTTCAGGTGAAAATAAAATCCAGTTCTGATTTTTCAAATGAAACAAGATTTCTGATTTTTATATAAAATGGATGGGCAACCAACTAAAATAAATAAAATCCACTGGGCCAATACATATGGACACATATCCATGAGCTAGATCAGTCCTCAGACCACCTGCTTACAAGTTCCAGGACCCTCTCACTTCCCACTCCTCACTGGTAGGCTCATTTGAGAGAGGATAGAGCACCCTTCTGTCTTCCCCAATGGTAATACTAGAAAGATGTCAAGACTCCCACCTCTTCTACTAGCTTTCCAAGTAGAAGCTTTATTCTCTGACTACAATGCACTACTTCATGTCCCTGTAGTTTTCTTGTGTTGTTTCATCCTCTTTTATCAGACCCGCTTCACCCAACTAGATCCTATTTTTACTTCTGAGTCCTATTCTAGGGCCACTTCCTTCTGGAAGCCTTTTTTTTTTTCTTTTTAAGTATACATGTACACAACAGTCAATTAGCCCTCCCCCAATTCCCACCCTCATTCCCTCTCCCTTCCCTCTTTCTCATGCTCAGCATAGTAGTTGACTTTGGTATATTTGCATATGTACATCCTGTGCATTAGGGTGTTTCCTTCTTCCCTCTCCCATCCCCCTCAGTTAGTTCTCCTTCTTTGCTCATCTGAGGTTTTCTCCATCTTTGTCTGGAGTCCCTCCTATGTCCTATTCTCCCTAGCTTCCGCATATTAGGGAGAGCATCCGACTTTTCACTTTTTGTGACTGACTAATCTCACTAAACATAATGTTCTCTAATTCCACCCACTTTACTGCAAATGACATAATTTTGTTCTTCTTGATGGCTGCATAAAATTCCATTGTGTACATATCCCATAGTTTTGTAATCCATTCATTTGCTGATAGGCATCTTGGCTGGTTTCATAGTTTGGTCATTGTGAATTGTGCAGCTATAAACATAGATACACATGCATTAGTCCGGTAATTTGGTTTCCATTCTTTTGGGTAGATACCTAGAAGTGGTATTGCTGGATCATATGGTAGGTTCATTCCCAATCTTCTGAGGATCCTCCACACTGTTTTCCAAAGTGTTTGCACTAATTTGCAATCCCACCAACAGTGTATTAGAGTTCCTACTTCTCCACATCCTCACCAGCATTTGTTGTTTGTGTTTGTAATGATTGCCATTCTAATTGGGGTTAGGTGAAATCTCAGGGTAGTTTTGATTTGCATCTCTCTGATTGCTAATGATGCTGAACATTTTTTCATACACTTATTGGCCATTGGTATTTCTTCTTTTGTGAAGTGCCTATTTAGTTCACTTGCCCATTTTTTATTGGGTTGTTTGTGTTTTTAGTGGTGAGTTTCTTGAGTTCTCTGTATATTCTAGATATTAATCCTCTATCAGAGGAGTAGCTGGCAAAAATATTCTCCCATTCTGTTGGCTTTCTGTTGAGGTTCTTGATAGTTTCCTTTGCTGTGCAGAAGCTCTTCAGTTTAATGCTATCCCATATATTGATTCTCTTTTTAATGTCTTGTGCCTTTAGGGTCTTGTTGAGGAAGTTTTTGCCTGTTCCTATGTGTTGAAGAGTTGGACCTATGCCTTCTTCAAGTAGCTGCAAGGTCTCTGGTCTAATTTCCAGGTCTTTGATCCATCTTGAATTGACTCTTGTGCAGGATGAGAAAGTGGGGTTTATTTCCATTTTTTCTGCACGTGGGTAGCCAGTTTTGCCAACACCATTTGTTGAAGAGGCTATCTTTTTTCCAGTGTATATTTTTGGCTCCTTTGTCAAAAATCAATTGGCTGTAAGTGTGTAGATTTGTTTCTGAGTCTTCTATTCTGCTCCATTGGTCTATGTGTCTGCTTTTGTGCCAATACTATGCTGTTTTATACCGAGCAAGTGAGAATAACCATTCAGTAAAGGCTATTCACCTTTAAGGCTCACCTAGTAGCAACTATCTCCCTCCAGAATGGAAGCCTTTTCTGATTTCATCTCCCTTCCCTACTCCTCAACATATCCCCCTTAGGTTATATATGCCATAGCACCCAGGAATAATATTATAAACATTTATTTTATTTTTATTTATTTATTTTTTGAGGTACCGGGGATTGAACCCAGGGTGTTCTACCTCTGTGCTACACCCCCGGCCCTATTTTTCATCCTTTATTTTGAAACCGGGCTTCACGAAGTTGCGGAGGGCCTCACTAAGTAGAGAGAGAGAGAGAGAGATGGGGGGAGAGAGAGAGAGAGAGAGAGAGAGAGAGAGATCGAGCTGAGGCTGGCCGCGAACCCGGATCCTCCGGTCTCCGCCTCCCAAAGTACTGGGATTACAAGCACGCACCACCACGCCCGGCTCACCATATTACAAACATTTATAAACAATCTGTTATCCTCAATTCTCTGGAAAACAGATGGATAAACTCTTATTTCACACATTATCAGGGGTTGCAATTGCAGGGCAGTAAGTTTGAGGGCAGGAAAGGACAAAAAGCAAATACAAGATATTGTGTTATTGAGGAGGACATGATGTTTCTAGAAAAGTTAGTTACTAGTCAGGTGTGGTAGTGCACACCTGTAATCCCAGTTCTTGGGAGGCTGGGACAGGAGGATCACAGGTTTGAAGCCAAGCTTAGCAACTTAGTAAGGCTCTCAGCAACTTAGTGAGACTCTGTTTCCAAATAAATAAAATAGGGCTGGGAGTGTAGCTCAGAGGTAGAATGCTCCTGGGTTCAATCCCCAGCAACACACACACACACACACACACACACACACACACACACACACACACAGAGAAGAAAGAGAGAAAGAAAGAAATAGAGAGAGAGAGAGAGAGAGAAAATAAAAAGAAGGAAAGAAAGAGTCAGTTGCTTAACCCTGTGCAGCACCTCTCAAGAGGCAGTATGAAACCTCTGCTCCTCAAAACAGTCCACTTGGGAGAAAGAGGGGTGAGGCATCTATCTGTTGGCTCCTTTCTGTCTTCAACCTTCCACTGATCAAAATTCAAGCCAGGGGATAGTAACTCCCCCTTTCCAGAATCAGTATCCTGGTGCACACAGGCCTGAGAGCAGGGCTGCCTGTGCAACAGCACCTGCCACATCATAGGAAATGATGCTTTTCAACAATTATTCAATCAATGATACCATCAACATCTGTATCACTTTATCTTCAGCATTTGCACAGTGTCCAGCCCTTTAGTAGGGGAATAGGGAAGTGAATTTGTTTTATAGTTCTGCAAACATTTATAGGGCACTTGCAGGTTGTCAAATGGAATGAAAAGCAGAGGTGGATTATAATAACTTTGAAATATCAAACCCATCTTTCAAATCAAGGCCACACCTTTAACAAACCTTTGCAGCCCAAAGTACACTGACTACTGGCCTTCCTCTTCATTCCAAATGCCTCTGGCTTCTCAGGCACCTTTATTCTCTTTAGGTATCACAGGACAACCTTACCTTGGGTGGTTGCTCTAGACAAAATTGCACCCAATTAAAAATTCAGCAGTGTATGTAATAACTATAATTAAGCACCTAGAGTTTTAACATTGTTGATGTTGAGAAATGTTGGCATGCCTACAAAATGTAGTTGAATTTTCCACAAGGAGGTTTTTCTGTATCTTTTCAACCAAATAATAATATGCCTTTTATGGTCTTTGTTGTACTAATTTGTTTTAAACAAACCTTGCCCCAATAGGGCTCTCTCTAGCCCCAGAATCCCTCTCATGACACTAAATCAACAATAAATGAATATCTTTGTAGGAAAGGAGCCCCAGGGGTTCATTATGTTATTGCAAACAGCAGGATACCCTTGTTTCTTAAGGCTGAATTACACTCCATTATATATATATCTGTCTGTCTGTCTATTGTCTATGCAAATTTCTTTATCCATTCATCCACTGACAGACAGGTTGTTTCCATATCTCGGCTGTTGTGAATAATGCTACAGTAAACATGGTAGTGCAGATATCTCTAAGTGAAATAAGCCAGACACAAAAGGAAAAAATATTGCATGGTCTCACTTATATGTGGAATCTTAACCCCACCCTCCACCCCCCAATAAAAAACCGAATTCATAGAAACAGAAAGTACAACCTTGGTTATCAGGGTGGGAAAAATAGGAAAATGTAGGTCAAAGCTTACAAGGTTGCAATTATGTAGAATCAATAAGGCTAAAGATCTAATGGATAGCATGAGGATCATAGCAATTAATACTGGGTGTGGTGGTACATATCTGTAATTCCAGTACTTGGGAGGCTGAGACAGGAGGGTCGCAGGTTCGAAGCCTGCCTCAGCAATTTAGCAAGGCCTCCAGCAACCTAGCAAGACCCTGTTTCAAAATAAAAAATAAAAAGGGCTAGGGGTGTAACTCGAAGATAGAATGCCCTTGGGTTCAATCCCTAGCACCACACACACAAAATAACATATCATGTCCAGAAATTTGCTAAGAGTATATTTTAGGTACTCTTACTCACACACAGACACACACACACACACACACACACACACACACACACGTAACTATGTAAGATGATGAATAGATTTTGTTTGACTTTAGTAAACATGTTATTATATATATGTACATCAAAACACAATGTTGCACACCTTAAATATATATATGATAGAAAAAGTTTAAGAAAGAAAGGACTTCCTATCCATATGGGGATTTTTATATTTGCTAGGTGGAAAAAAGCATGCTTTCAATTTCTTATCACTGCACCTCATGCATCTCCTTAGCACATGACCATGTTTTGTCTGTGTGTTTGCTCGTTTTCTCAGCGATCTCCTGAGCATGTACTGGCTACACGGCAGCCAGCTGGCTGTCTTCACTCACTGATGACTCTAGCGGCTTTGTGTGTCCTAGCCACTCAACGTGAACCCCCAAAAGACTTTCAACTTTTCTCCAGGGGGCTGACAAGCATAAGAGTAGAATAAAAAGGGGGATTTAAGAAAATAAATTCTGGAAACTAAAATAAGTCACTGTATCTAAATTAATTGAATGGCCAATAATCCTCCATTCCATTTGTTACTTTAAGAATTCTGTCTCTGAGCCAGCCTCAGCTACTTAGTGAAGCCCTCCGCAACTTAGTGAGACCCTGCTTCAAAATAAAGAACAAAAAATAGGGCTGGGGTGTAGCCTTGAAGTAGAATGCCTCTGAGTTCAATCCCCAGCACTGCAAAAAAAAAAAAAAAAGAATTCTGTCTCTGAAAGTAGATTCGACTATAAGGAAAGGTTGGGAAGCCTTGGTTATCCATTGAAAATGATGCATAACTCTTTGGCAGCTACTCTTTGGTGTATGACTAATGACAGCAGGTAACGTTTCAGCTTCCTGTTCTATGAATCATGTATCTGTTATCACTCTGCATGACTTACATTATAATTTTCTACAGACTTCATTTAAACATCCTTTGGGGATATTGATGAGATCTAGCAGATGGAACAAAGGTTTTGACGGAGCTGTATTGCTGGATGTTAGGTTTGGCTGTGTGTAGATAATCAAAGCTTAGGCAGGTTCCTGAGTGGAGCCCACCCATGCTGTGGTCCTGGGAAGCAACAACTCATGACATAACTTCCATCATGGGCTTTCTTTATAAAGTGCAGGGCAGCCTTGGCCAGTAGGATAAAGATAAAATATGGGGAAGTTTAAAAGAAGCAAAAAAAAAAACTTAGGCATCCTAGTCACAGTGTCCCCTTGTAAAGTAAAATTTAATTTCTAACAGAGAACAGGCTTTAAGATGCCATAAAAATTAATGGGAATCTAAAAAAAAGGGGGAATCTTGCCTCTTGCTATTACTATTTCTTTGCCTGGAATCATGAAATGGAAACTTAGCTTTAAAAGTAGTCTTTTTTCTCATTACAGCAGGCAAGGCACACCGTAGGCAAATTTTTGGAACTGAAAACAAAGTGTTCTTCTTTTTTTTTTTTTTTTTTTTTTTGCGGTACCGGGGATAGAACCCAGGGGCGTTCTACCTCCAAGCTATACCCCCAGCCCTATTTTGTATTCTTTATTTTGAAACAGGTCTCACTAAGTTGCAGAGGGCCTCACTAAGTAGCTGAGGCTGGCTGCAAACCCAGATCCTCTGGTCTCAGCCTCCCAAGTACTGGGATTACAAGCGTGCGTCACCACACGCCTGGCTCAAAGTGTTTTTTATTGATGTGAATGCATTTTAATAAGAAAGGGCTAAAACAATGCTCCTAGTTGGGATTGTAGAATCTGAGTAGTCTTGAGATAGAAGGGACTTGCAAGCCATCTGGTCTACCCTCTCCCTTCAGCATTATAAACATGAAAGCCATAAAGAGGAAGGGACTGGCTCATAGTCATACAACTAATTACAGAAAAGTACCATCATGTGATGAGGTGACCAGTGAGGCCAGAGGTCCCCAGTGACCTCCAGAGCAACCACCTGCCCTCTCTCACCCCATCAGGCTGACACTAATTCTCACCAGACCTCTTTGCACAAATTAATTAATTTTTAAAATTAAATCAACGAAATAAGAATTCATATTAACTTCAAATTATCTGAGAAAATATTGCTTTTGTTCACATGAAACACAGGCTGCTGAAAACCTGTGATGATATTGATAGTATTATTATTATTATTATTATTATTATTACACTAGAGATTGAACCCAGGGGCATTCTACCTCTGAGCTACAGCCCCAGCCCTATTTTATTTTGAAACAGGGTCTGGCTAGGTTGATGAGAGCATCACTACTTGCTGAGGCTGTCCTCGAACCTGTGATCCTCCTGTCTCAGCCTCCCAAGTACTGGGATTACAGGTGTACACCACCATGTCAGGCGATGTTAGTCTTAAAAAACAAAATATATTTTGGACACTCGCTCTCTTCATATTCCTCCTGGGAGTATTCAACACAGCTAACCCCCTCCCTCTTGAAGTGCTCTTGTCTTGCCTTCTAGACACTATGTTCCTCTGATCTTCCTCTGCTCTGCTACCTCTGCCTCCTTTCCACCTCTTCCACTTCCTCTAGCCCACAGGTCAGCATTGGCACACCTAAAGCTAGCTCCAAGGCCTTCTTCCCTTTCCATTATCTTCTCTTTTTTCCCTCCCCCTCTCCATCCTTCCCCTCCACATCCCACTCCTCTCCTCTCCTCCCCTCCCCTCTCCTCCTCCCTCCTCTCCTCTCCTCTCCTCCTCTCTCCTCTCCTTTCCTCTCCTCTGCTTTCCTCACACTTTCCAGCAGTATTCTCCACCTGGCTTTTGAGTCACATATAGGTCAGTGACTCCCAAATATATGTCAAACCCAGGCATCATTCATATCGAACTGCCGGTTTGACATCTCCACCTGGGTGCCCAATAAAAAGCTCAGATTTACTTATCTTCCTGCTCCAGTCTTTTCCCCCACTAAGTCTTCCTCATGTCAGTTAATGGTACCAAATTCCACCCAGGTGCTGAGCCCAAATCTGGGAGGGACATCCTTGATTTTCCTTGGGTTTTCTTTGATAATTTCCCCTTTGCCATCATCCAAGTTGAAACATTCTCATCTAGATTAACTTCTCAATCTCATTTTCAAGTCTCCTCAATTCCCCTCTCCCCTAATGACACTGCCCTCCTGACCACTCCCTGGTCATTCAATAACATTCACCACCTCTAGGGCTGTCCCCACAATGCCCTTCTCCACACCCATTTCAAGTTCTTGACATGCAAAACTTAGAGGAAGGAAGATTTATTTCCTCATGGTTCTGAAGATTTCAGTGGTCATAGTCCACTTTGGGGCTGGCTTCCAAACAGGAGCTGGGGCTATAGGTCCTCAGGGCATAATGGTGGGGAGCAGAGAGACATGCTGCAGCAGGGCAGGCTGAGACACACACACACACACACACACACACACACACACACACACTGTACCTGGCCACTCCCCCAGGGACCCTCCCCAGCAACCAAGTCCTGCCTCCAACATGGTAGCCTTGTCTACCACATGAGGTCTGGTGCACATTTTAAATCCAAACCATAACAGAGATGCACAGAAAGTTGTACTGGAAGTGAAAGTCCCAAAGGGAAGGGCACTTCCCTCCTCTTTTAGTGACTGTAACACCAGTTCTCAGTCTCTGGGCTACTATTTGCACCTCCTCCTCCATCTTATGATCTCTCTCTCCTTTCCCCCATTTCTTTCTCTTCCCTCACTCCCCTAATCTGCTCCTTTGCTTCTCTGTTGTAGACATCTCTTTTTTGGCCAACTTATCATCACATTCACCCTTTTGTATTAAGAGCACCCCACCTTCCCCCACTCTTAGACCCCATGGTGTGAGTGGGATTGACCCCTTTCACCACTCTAGAGATAAATGTGAAACTGAGTCCTCATGACCTACCCCCAGCTATGGTGGCCAGTTCAGAGATGAGTGTGAGAATCAGAGCAGGATGTAATTCAAACTTATGGGCAAGGAAAGCTCTTATTTTCTTTTCACTATTTTTGAAATTGAGAAGATGAAAAAGTCCATCAGCAGACATCTTGCCTTTGAGACAGGGGAGTCTTTGGAGAGGGGAGAAACCAGAATGAACTAGAGAGACAGTGCATCCTGGGGATGCTTTTTTTTTTTTTTTTTTT
>PVJS01002124.1:0-87983 GCA_004027185.1 Glis glis | reverse complement strand
GCGGAGGGCCTCACTAGGGAGAGAGAGAGAGAGAGAGAGAGGGAGAGAGAGAGAGAGAGAGAGAGAGAGCTGAGGCTGGCCGCGAACCCGGATCCTCTGGTCTCCACCTCCCAAAGTACTGGGATTACAGGCGTGCGCCACCACACCCGGCAACAAGTCTATTTTTTTCTGAATATTTCAATCTATGGTTAGTTGAATCTGCAGATGTAGAACCCAAAGATAAGGAGGGATGAACTATCAGACTACACACACGCATACACACACATGCACACACACACACACACACACACACACACACACACAAGCGCAGAAATACCTACAGAGCAGGAGAAAAAGACAGAGTGAGAAAGCCAGTGTGACAGTGTTAACCGTTGGTGAATCTAGATGAAGGATACATGGGAGTTCATTGTACTGTTCTTTGAACACTTGAATTTTTTCAAAATAATAAAGGTTTATAAATGTCAGCACAACTGACATCAACTTTGATGATAGAACAATGTTATTAAGATGTTTTCATACCTATTTGTGTTTAAATGTAATCAATTATTTCCTTAATCATGATTTTAATAAATGTGATGCATTTTTTTTCACTGTGGCTGAGCTAAACTCTCAAAAGACACAGTCAGTAATGAAAAATCAGGGCCCACATCTTAGCGTCATGCACAGAAACCCAGAAACTAACAACATAATTTCCACTTAAAAAATATCCAATTACTGCTTATTAAAGCTATGGATGGTTTTTGTGAATATTATTGAGGACATGAAAGAGTTTTGTAATCGCAGTAGCTGATTCCCCAGTGGAGAACAGGAATAGATAAACATATTCAATATGTTTATTCATATTCATATGCAAGAAATAAACATATTCAATAGGGAGAACACTGCCTTCTTCCCACATCAGTTACCTGAAGGCAGTACAGTAGATGACAGTCTTCAGGGAATATTAGCAGCCCAGGAGAAAAAAAAACTCAAAGGTACTGTGAATGGAAATTTACCAAAGAAACAGCCAGAATATCTACCAGCTTCCCCTCCCTATTGGTTGAGTGTCGCCATCTTGCTGGAAGGCTAAGTGGGTACAGATAGACTACAGAAACACAGAGAGCTGAAAGACGGAACTAACTTCAGACACTGTCTGCACTGGGGCTGAGCTCACACAAATATCCACTGCAGGTACAGCTGAAATCAGAGATGAGCCAAGAGACTGTGAGGTGGGGAAGCAAAAGTGTCTTTTACTGACTAATTTCAGAAGAAAACTGCTGCCAGTATCTCCTTTCTCCCACCCCCTCCAGTCATCACTTGTTCCTCCCCACAGGACTATTGATTCGTTCAGTTGGAGAGAGCGTGGTCTTCATTGGGCTTTATTTCACCAGGGAATAAGTTATTGTGTCTCCAAAGCAGAAACCTCATCTCTGTTTTCTCTCAATAGCCACCTAAACTCTGGCACAGCAGGTTAGAACCTGCTCTCTCACTCAGCAACTTAAGTGTGATAGCACCATGTGTTCTGTCTCCATGTGGCAAGGACATCAGGCAAGGTCTGCCTGGAGAGACCTTCCATGCTCTTGCTCTGCTCTGCTAAGAGGTGAGGCTAACCAGCCAGGTCTATACCATGGTCAAAGATATCTTCAATTTAGTGGCAGAATCTACAGTCTTTGGTTTAATGGGTGGACAAAGGACAATGTTTCTATTAAAAATGTGGATTAGGAAATAAATTTGTCTAGTTCTTTTTTCCCAAAGAATACTTACAAAGAACAAGGAGGTTATTAATATTTATAGAGTGAATTTGAAATCAATCACCTATACTTTTTAAAGGTAAAAATGTAATAGATAAATGAGAAAATTAAAAGATGGATTAAGCAGCAGATTAGACAAAACTAATGCTGAAGAACCAGAAATGAAGAAACTATCTAAAATACAATTTATAGGGCAGAAGGTGTAGCTCAGTTATAGAACACTTGCCTCGCATGTGTAAGGCCACAGGTTTGCTCCCCAGCATCACATCAAAACAATAAAATAAAATACAACTAGAACAACAGAATAAAATGCAAAATAAAGCAAAAGACAAAATTTGAAAGAGAAGTTTATTGCTGTAGGTGGTAGAGTGAAAAGTTTATGCACACATCTGTTCAATTTCAGAAAAAGAAGATCAGGTCAACGGGGGAGTGGCAATATCTGAGAGATAATGCCTATCATCTTCCAAAACTGGTTTAAATTCATGAAGTGCAATAAAATCTTAGCAGCATAAATAAGAGGAATCTGCACCTAGATATATTTTTGTAAGCAAAGAGGTCTTAAAAGCAGCCAGGGAGAAAGGATATATTACCTTTAAAGTAATAAAAAAAAGACTGATAATGGATTTCTTCCAAAAACAATAGAGGACAGAAATTAGTGTGATGATACCTTCAAAGAGGTATCATGAATTCTGTACCCTAGAATTCTGTAATCAGTAAAAATATCGCAACAAAATCAGGGTGAAATATAGATGTTTTCAGATAAATAAAAACTGAGAAAGCTTAAACTTGGTGGTGTTTGTTTTCATGTTGTATTTTAAACTACCTATATTTATTATATATACTCTTACATTGTATTTCGTGAGAGGGGGGCAAGTCAGTGAATTTACTGGCAATAATTCCTTTTTAAAGGGTCTTCTTAAAAATGTATTTAGGAAGAAAGCCTGTGGTTCCAAAAAGGTAGGTCTGAAATGCAAAAAAAGAATTGTGAGCAAGGAAAATTAATAAAGTATGCAAAAACTGAAGCATTCACAGTGAAAATAATAAAAAATATATAAAATTCAAGACACATACAAAATCCTGAAAGACAAAAAAGGTAATGGGTGAATTACCAGATTTAAACTCTTTTAAAATTTGTATGTTATTGTTCAGGATCAGGTAAATATATTAATATTCATTTAAAATTGTTTAATTAAATAGTAATGTTAAAATTTCCAGGGTATTTGCTAAAATAATGAAAGAAAACTTTAGGAGAGAAGACTATGAGAGAAAAAGTCAGATGAGGGGAAAATGAATTCAAATCACAGTAAAGGATGTATCTGGATTGAAGATGGTGACATAGAGGGAGACAGTGTGTTTTGGTTGCTCTGAGACTCAGAATTCAAACACCGGGAAGACTGCTTCCTGACAAGGCAAGAAATGCAGTGAAACACTCAACAAAACCACAAAAGTTGTAATATGCCAGAATGAGAGCCAGAAGAAAGAGCAGAGGACTGTAAAGAGTTCTACATGTTTCACCTGGTGAATGGAGAGCAGCAGCGGCAGCGCCATCTTGGCCAGGCTGTGCCAGGGCTGGTGGCTGCTGGCACCACGGCTCCCAGAGATTGCCAGCAAAGAAGCAATAGATTCTTGTGAATCCAGTGACTACTGACCATCATCAAAAGCAGTCAGCATTTCTTTCTATGCTTGACATATACTCGGCTACCCAGATGACCCAGCCAGATCCTGCGGCTGCAGCTGAACCCATCTCTTCCTGTAGTGACCCAGCAAGATCCTGTAGTGCAGCTGAACCCATTTCTTCCTGCAAGGACCCAGAGAGGCGCTCATCAAGACCATAAGTTGACAAGCTGTCCCAGTGGGAGACCACTCTGCGTGGCCACAGGGACTTGCATGGCAAGTAATAGGTTCATGGGGTCTGAGACTTTGCAAATCACCCCTGCGGAAGTGGGGGGGGGTGGGGGCTATTGTCGGACACAGCAGAAATGTAAATTAGCAGACAGCCCCTAGAGACATTCTGGCGGGAGGGACCTATAGTCCACAGTTCACTGAGCCCTTGTAGGGTCTCCAGGGATCACCACAGGACACCCAGTGATGGTGTCTGTAGGGAAAATAAGTCAGCTGACCGAGTTGCAGGCTCAGAAAGCAATAAACTTGCACCTGGCCATGTTTGGGCACTACAAATACCAACACTAGAGGCCAACAAGGGCTCATGTGATTACAGCTGCCAGAGAAGCAGTGGTGTCCCTGGGGTTAAAAAACGGAGCCACCCAAACCCCAGGATTAGAACTGTACAATCTCTCCCTGCCAGAGCTTGGACCTTAGGTGGAGAGCAGGCAGTGGTGGCGGCACCATCTTGGCCAGGCTGCACCTGGAGGCCAGGAGTCCAGGGGCTCAACAGGGTTTCACTTGATCACAATTAAAGGCTGGAAACTCAACACTCTCTCTACCAGAAGAGTTTGTGCCTGGCATGCATGCATGCTAGTGACTGACAGTACTTCACGTGATCATAACAAACAGATCAGGGGTGGTGTCCCAGGGGCCATCAAAGCTCAGCGAGCCATGCCACAAGCTCAGAACAGAGCAATCACTGGCTTTACTGAGCCTAAGCCCACTGACCACAGAGGCCGGAGGTCAGTGCTCTGCTGTATCACAGGCTCACAATCAGCAGAGCAGCGGTGGTGTCTGTGGGACACTAAAACACAATCAGCAGGCTGCAGGCTCTGAATAGAACATCATAGTCCCTGGCCCTGTGAAGTTTGATCCTGGTGAGCATGACGGCCTGCAGTCAATTGGAGACTCCTATTTCCTTGCACTAAGAGCTATGTCTAGTTAAAGAGGCTCTGGGGGACAAACTCAAAAGTTTGATTTTATGAGTCAAATTGATAGAGGCAAATATATGCTCCCAGCATAGACCTTATTATAAAGGGATAACAAATAGACGTAGGACTCACACACAAAGAGGAAGAATATGCAAAGACAAGAGAAATACAAACCTGAGAACTCTGAAAATATGAGAATGAGGAACAGAGAGGAAACAATAAACTCACAACTCAACAACAAAGGAGATCACCAATACTGATCTGAAGGAAATGCAAGAAGGAGAATTCTAAATTTTGATCTTCAATATGATGAAAGGCCTCAAAGAAAGTGTACAGGAAATGAAGGTGGAAATTGAAGCCCTAATAAAGAACCAAAAAGAGGCTTTAAGCAAAATGAAGGAGTCAATAAATGATTTAAAGACTGCAATAGAAACCAACTCTGGCAGACTAGAACACATGGAAAACAGGATATCACTCTTAGAAAACAGTTCATTCAAAACTGAAAATGCAGTCAATAATATACAGAAAACATTACACCAACACAACCTAAACATCCAGGAAATATGAGACAAAATGAAATGTCCTAATTTACAGAAAAAAGGCATTGAAGAAGGTCTAGAAGCACAGACCAAGGGTATCAGAAGCCCCTTCAAAGAAAAAACTTCAGAGAATTTTCCAAACAGAAAAAAACTTGGACATCCACGTACAGGAGACATTCAGGACACCATTAAGAGAAGATCAAAGAAGGACCTCCCCAGGCCACGTAACAATAAAAATGACTAATGTAGAAGCCAAGGAAAGAATCTTAAAAGCATCGAGAACAAAAGAATGGGTGACATTCAGGGGCAAAACAATAAAAATTACTCCAGACTTCTCAACCCAAGTCATGAATGCTAGGAGGGACTGGTATGATGTACTCCAGACACTGGAAGAAAACAACTTCCAACCAAGACTCCTATATCCAGCAAGGATATCATTCAAAATTGATGGAGAAAAAAAAAATTCCAGGACAAGCAGAAACCTAAAGACTACCAAGCCAGCACTAGAGAATGTACTTAAAGAAATAATATAAAAAGAAGAAAAATAAGCAAATTCCAGAACTAGAGAAGAGGCAAACTCCACCACATGGGCAACTAAGCAAAAGAGAAATAACACTACATGAAATAAAAAATAGAACTCAAAATGACAGGAAACAAAAACCATATCTCAATACTAATACTGGATGTCAAAGGTCTTAACTACCCAATTAAAAGACATAGACTAGCAATGGGGATTAAAAAACATAATCCAACTATATGCTGCTTGCAAGAAACTCACCTTACAGTCAAAGATATCTATATGCTAAAGGTGAAAGGGTGGAAAAAGATATACCATGCAAATGGAAACCAAAAAAAAGCAGAGGTAACAATGCTCATATCTGACAAAACAGACTTTAAGCTAAAACACATCAGAAGAGATAGAGCGGGTCACTTCTTATTAATAAAAGGAACAATCCAACAAGAATATGTAATTATAGTAAACATTTGTGCCCCAAATGTAGGTATATCACTTTTGTAAAACAAACTATTCAGGACGTCAATTGTCAAAATGACCCAAATACAATAATATTTGTAAACTTCAACTCACCACTCACACCACTAGATCAATCTTCCAGACAAAAGATGAGTAAAGACTCTTCAGACCTAAAGAACACTATAAACCAAATGGACCTAATAGACATATACAGAATATATCAACCAGGAACAGCTGAAAACACATGGAAACAGCTGAATACACATCTGCACATGGAAACTTATCCAAAATAGGCCACATCCTGGGCCACAAAGCAAGCACCAACAAATTAAAAAAATGTAATACAATTCCCTGCATTTTCTCAGACAAAACAGAATGAAAGTAGAAGTCAACAACAGGAAGACCAAAAGAAATTGTATAAATACATGGAGACTGAATGATACACTCTTGAATGAGAACTGGATCCGAGAAGAAGTAAGGGGGAAAATTAAAAAATTCTTGGAATTAAATGAAAATAGAGACATGATGTACCAAAATCTATGGGACACTTTGAAGGCGGTGTTAAGAGGAAAATTTATAGCACTGAGTCCCCACATAAGAAAAACAGAAAGTCACCAAATAAACAACCTAATGACACACCTCAAGGACCTAGAAAAACAGGAACAGTCTAATCCCAAAGCCAGTAAAAGACAGGAGATAATTAAAATAAGAACAGAAATCAATGAAATAGAGAATAAAAGAACAAAAAATGATCAACAAAACAAAAAGCTGGTTCTTTGAAAAGATTAACAAGATTGACAAACCCCTAGCCAATCTAACCAAAAGAAAGAGAGAATCAACCCAAATTATTAAAATCAGAAATGAAAAAGGAGACCTCACCACAGACAGTGGGGAAATTCAGAGGATCATCAGAAACTATTTTGGAAATTTATATTCCAATGAACTAGAAAACATGGAAGAAATTGATAGATTTCTAGCACATACGATCTACCTAAATTGAACCAAGAGGATATAGAAAACCTAAACTGACCAATAGCAGGCAAAGAAATAGAAACAGCAATAAAAAATCTGCCATCAAAGAAAAGCCAAGGTCCCGACAGATTTCCAGCTGAATTCTACCACACCTTTACAGAAGAACTAAACCCAATATTTCCCAACTTATTCCATGAAATAGAAAAAGATGGAATTCCTCCAAACTCCTTCTATGAGACCAGTATCACATTCATACCAAAACCAAATAAAGATCCCTCAAGAAAATAAAATTATAGACCAATATCATTGATGCACATAGATACAAATATTCTAAACAAAATACTAGCCATACACATTCAAAACCACATCAAGAAAATTTTACACCGTGACCAAGTTGGTTTCATCCCAGAAAAGCAAGGCTGGTTCAACATACGTAAATCAATACATGTTATTCAACACATAAATAGAACTAAGGACAAAAATCACATGATCATCTCAATAGATGCTGAAAAAGCATTTGACAAAATCCAACACCCATTCATGTTAAATAACACTGCATAAAATTGGAATAGAAGGAATGTACCTCAACATCATTAAGGTAATATACAACAAACCCAAAGCCAACATCATATTGAACAGGGAAAAACTGCAGGAATTCCCTTTAAAACCAGGAACAAGACAAGGATGCCCACTATCACCACTCCTTTTCAATATAGTCCTCAAGACTCTTTCCAGAGCAATGGGACAAGAGAAGGATATAAAAGAAATTCAAATAGGAAAAGAAGAATTAAAATTATCTTTATTTGCAGATAACATGATCCTATATTTAGAAGATCCAAAAAACTCAACCAAAAGACTACTAGAGCTGATTAATAAGTTCAGCAAAGTAGCAAGATACAAAACCAACCTAAAAAATTCTGTAGCTTTTCTATATGCCAACTATGAATCCACTGAGAAAGAAATCCAGAAAATAATTCCATTCACAATTACCTCAAAACCAATAAAATACCTAGGAATAAACCTAACCAAGGAGGCAAAAGACCTTTACAAAGAAAATTATAAAACACTAAATAAAAAAATTGAAGAAGATATTAGAAGATGGAAAGATCTCCCTTGCTCTTGGATAGGTGGAATAAATATTGTCAAAATGGCCATTCTACCAAAAGTGATCTACAGAGTCAATGCAATCCCTGTCAGAATACTAATGTCATTCTTCACAGACCTAGAAAAATCAGTCATAAATTTTATATGGAGAAACAAAAGACCCAGAATAGGGAAAACTGGTTATCCATTTGTAGAAAAATGGAACTAAATCCTTACCTCTCACTGTGCACAGGAGTCAACTCAAGATGGATCCAAGACCTGGAAGTTAGACCATCAATTGTGAAGCTACTAGAGGAGGGCACAGGTCCAACACTCTAACACATAGGCACAGGTAGAAACATCCTCAGCAAGACCCCCAAAGCTCAGGAAATTAAACAAGAATTAATAAGTGGAATGGCATTAAACTAAAAATTTTCTGCACCTCAAAGGAAACCAACAAGAGTCTAAAGAGAAAACCTATGGAATGGGAGAAGGTCTTTGCCAACTATCCCTCTGATAGAGGACTAATATCTAGAATATACAAAGAAGTTAGGAGACTTTACACTAAAAAAAAAACCCAATCAAGAAATGGGCAACTGAACTGAATAGACACTTCACAAAAGAAGAGATACAAATGGCCAATAAATACAAGAAAAAATGTCCAACATCATAAGCAATCAGGGAGATGCAAATCAAAACTACACTGAGATTCCATCTAATCCTAATCAGAATGGCAATCATCAAGAAGTCAAAAAACAATAAATGTTAGTGAGGATGTGGGAAAATTGGAACTCTTCTACACTGTTGGTGGAATTGCAAATTAGTTCAGCTGCTATGGAGATCAGCAGGGAGATATCTCAGAAAACTGGGAATGGATACACCATATGATCCAGCTATACCACTCCTGGATATCTTTCCAAAGGGGCCGAAATCAGAGAACTACAGTAACATATGCATACCCATGTTCATAGCAGCACAATTCACAATAGCCAAATTATGGAACCAAGCTAGGTGTCCATCAACAGATGAATGGATTACAAAATTATGGGAAATACACACAATGGAAATCTACTCAGCAATAAAGAACAAAATTATATCATTTGCAAGAAAATGAAGGACCTGGAGAACACTATGTTAAGTGAGATTAGCCAGGCACAGAAAGTGAAGGGTCATATGTTTTCTCTAATATGCGCAAGCTAGGGAGTAATTGGAATACCAGAAGGACTCCAGATAATGGAAGAGAAGCCTCAGTGGAGTCAGGGAGGTGGACTAAGAAAAGGGGAGGGGGAAGACTGAGGTTCATTAATGGAAATACTACCATACTGACGTCAGTCTCAGTACTCTGTATTGGGAAGGGGGGAAATGGTGAGGTGGAGGGGGGCACCAAGTGCTGTGTGCATGTATGTCACTGTCAACATGATTTACATTATGATGTGAGAGTATAATGCACCAATAAAAGCATATTAAAAAATCACAGTAAGGAAAGAGAACAAAAAATGCTTTTGAAAATAGATCAAATGGAAGCCGGGCATGATGGTGCACACTTGTAATCCCAGTACTTGGGAGGCTGAGACAGGAGGATTGCAGGTTCTCAGCCAGCCTCAGCTACTTAGTGGGGTCATCCGCAACTTAGTGAGACCCCGTTTCAAAATAAATAATAAAAATAGAGGGGTGGAGCCCAGAGGTAGAATGCCCCTGGGTTCAATCCCCAGTACCACACACACAAAGAAAATAGATCAAATGGAAAATAAAAAACAAAATGGTAGAAATAAATTTAAATACTGTATCAGTAATCACAATAAATATAAATGTGCTAAATCTCTAGGAAGTACAAATTATCAGACTAAACATATTTTAAAAGGTTTCCAAATTTTTAAGTCAACTATCCAAACTAGTCACATCTGACTTTGCATTTGGACAATGAGAAGAAATATGGAATCAGCAATCTTAGAAGGAAAAGTGTGCTAAAGTCAGATCTTGCAAATTATTGAAAGTATTTCTTTTTATTTTGAGAAATTGACTACCTTTGAACTAGAAAGCCTATTTGTAATGATTTTTTCAATCTCAATGCTTTTGTTCTGTGCAACTTCTGTGAAACTCAAAATGTTAAATTAGATGCAAGTTAACTATCTTCGGATAAAATGTCATGGTGGCTTCTATTTGTTTCTTTATTCACTCACGATCCCCCTACAAATAATCATTTACCCAGTGTTTATAGTAAGTCATTAATATATTGCTTGGCCAAATTTCTGAATTATTCACATTTTTATTGGACAGACATTTTCTTATTTATTTATATATTTATCAATTGAGTTCTTTTTTTGGTTCTGAGGATTAAACACAGAGGCATTCTGCCTTCAAGCTACATCCCCATCCCTTTTTATTTTTTATTTTTGAAAGAGGGTCTCACTAAGTTGCTGAGGGTCTTGCTAAGTTGCTGAGGCTTGCTTCAAACCTGTGACCCTGCTATCTCAGCTTCCCAAGTACTGGGGTTATAGACATATGCCACCATATCCAGCTTGGGCTGACATTTTCTTATAGAAAATAGCATAATGAGGTTTCTGGTCATGTCGGAGAAGAGGCTAAAATGTGAGAGTAAGAGCCAACAGTCCACTTCCCTTCACACTCCACTCTACTGCTGTGACCATCCTGGCATGTAGCACATCTCCTAACATGTATGTGCTCCAGTGTGATCATGAAGAAAACAATGTGAATTCTCTCTAGATTAAAACTTCACAGCTGAAAAATATGCAAATATTTGAGAGTCTTACAGAGGGAGATAGGGAGATGACTGGTAGGGGAGGGTAACAGTACTGCAGGAAAAACCTAACCTGGGCTAAATCTGGCCTTGCTGATGCTGTACTTGGGGCCTTGATCTTTAATCTTTTGATCTAAGTCTACATTCTTGAGAATGAACTGATGTTATCTTGTCCCAGTTCCTACACCTGGTAAACAGTTTCCAGCAAAGGTGGGTGGGATGGCCCAAGCAAGGATGAGGGATGGGTATATACAAATGCCCAGTGGAAAGGAAAGGCAGATTCTTCTTCCTGCAGGACCCTCCCTAGTGGGGGCTCCAACTAGCAGCTGATGGTCCTGGGAAGATTTGGGGATTTTAGAAGCCTGCTTCTCACATCAGGAGCACACCATAGGTTCTCTTGTCTTCTGTCACTGTCTTCATGGGTTTCCATTTCCTTTGCCTTTAAAGAAATCTTTCAGCCTCTGCCATTGTTGGCAGCTTTCCACCAATCACACCATCCTCATGGCATTCACCAGGGATCTCGAGAGGAAAGTTTCCTTAGTTGAGGAAGAGTCTGAGATCACAGCCTCTGCTCAACAGGTCATGAATACAGAAAATGGCAGTGGGCTCGAGTTCAGTGGTGATATGTGCACTTTGTCAACAGGAAATATGGGAAACTAGAAGACTCTGTTCTCATTTCCTCATCTATAAAATGGGAATAGTAATCTCTATCAAACTAAACATACTAATTCAATATAAAGCATGATAGCCCATAGGAATTCATTATTATGTTCCCTAATTATTGTAATAATAATTGATCATTATTGTTGCATTAATGTGAACTTGAACTGGCTAGGCCATACAGAATGTTTCAGTGTTTCAGTCAGCCTTTTCACTGATGTGACCCAAAATACATGATGACCATGAATTCGAGGAAGAAGATTTACTTGCTCACAGTTGGAGATTTCAGAGGATGCAGTCCATGTTAGGCCTGAGTTCAGACCATGGCAGCAGAAAGCAGAGAGAGCAGGAACTAAGGGATTCTACTCTCTCACATCATGGAGGTTGGAAACAAAGAGCTCCGGGGAAAGGGGACCGTGGGCACATGTTCCCCAAGGCCACACCCCCAGTGACCCACCTCCTCCAGTCACACCCTACCTGCCTAGGTTACTACTCAATGGCCTTATCCACTGATGAGATTAGAACCCTCATGGTTCAATCATTCACCTCTGAACATTAATATGTGAGCTCTTCAGGGAACATTCTAGATTCAAATCATAACATAGGGCTATATGGCAAAGCCGAAATAACCATACTAATTTAAGCCCAAACATTTCTGCTATAGGGCATTATTCTCAAAAAGAAGAATTAAGAGGGAGGAAATGTGTTCTGTCTGGCCAGAGAAGCAAATGTTGAAGACTATGGGCACATGGAACAAGGAGCCTCAGAGAGAAGAAATGATTGGAGATCAAGGGCAGATCACCATTACTCCAATAGTCCTTAGGGCCTCCAATAGCACCTTAGCTCCAATAGGCCGAGTGTTGGTCAGACTAGGGTTAAAGTTGAGGTGTTGAGCTCTGGCAAAGTTGGTAATGTCACTATTAGCAGAAAAACAGTGTCAGTCAGCAGCAAACATGTTGTTGTATAAAATGATCCCTCTCTTCTCTGGAAATTCCCAAAGAGAATGAGCTGCCTTTCTAGCAAACTATTGAAATCCTGTTACCTAGAAGGTGGGAGCACTCAAATGGAGGGTGTAGTTTATAAATAGATCTCTGACTACATTAAAGATTAGGAAATAATTTTCTGGCCATTGCTGATAAAAGCTCCTTACAATTGCAATGATCAGGGCATACCAGAGTGTTTAGCTCCATATGATGAAGTTATGGGCTGAAAATACTGCACTTAAAAAGCATTTGCTCTTATCTAAGAGAGAGCAAGTGATTCGCCTCTATTCTCACTAGCTCCCAATTGGCAGAAGTTCAGACTCATAGATGCCCCAGGGATTCGTCTGAGATCTTTTGTGTGTTCTGATTGATGTTGTTAACTGGATGCGTGAATTCACTGTCACAGCTCTGACTTTCATTGTTGGGTACTGAAGACTTCAGGCTTCTTGGCTGCAGCTACTCCAAATCTTCCTCTGTTCTGATCACTTAATAGGAAGCTGGGAGGGAAGGCAAAGAACAGAATTGTTAGCTAAGTAGAAATCCTGTAGAGGTACTTTCATGGCCTTAAGCAATTTTAACAGTCTTTGGTCCAGACAGTGGACCCTTTCTCTACGGTAGGGATTGCTTACTGTCAAGCTGTATTTAAATGCTTGGGGGTTAAAGATTTTTTTTTTTTTGCGGTACCAGGGATTGAACCCAGGGGCGTTCTACCTCTGCGCCACACCCCCGGCCCTATTTTTTTATACTTTATTTTGAAACTGGGTCTCACGAAGTTGTGGAGGGCCTCACTAGGTAGAGAGAGAAAGAGAGAGAGAGAGAGAGTGCAAGCTGAGGCTGGCCACGAACCCGGATCCTCTGGTCTCCGCCTCCCAAAGTACTGGGATTACAAGTGTGCACCACCACACCCAGCTTAAGATTTTTAAAACTAATATAAAAGTCATTTTAGTTCACAGTTATAACCATGGACCTTCTATAGGATAAAGAGATCAGTCTGGTTATAGAACATATTTAATCCCAGGAGCGTCTACATGAGTAATTTCTTAATAGGTACAATCGGCAGGAATAGCATCACCTGAGAACTTGTCAGAAATGGGCATTCTCCAATCCCAGCCTGCTCACGTGGAATCTCCAGGGGTGGAGTCCAGCAATAGGTTTTAACAAGTCTTCCAGGTGATTATGACGCACATGGAAGTCTGAGGAAACCTGGTCTGTGAAAAACAACTAGTCTTGACTGTTTAAATTGACCTGCCAGGTCAGCTCGACCAAAATAGTGTTTGCATATGTAGAAGTCCTGAGCAGTTGAAAAATACCAACTATAAAATAAGTTTCTCAAAGAGCCTAACTCTCATCTGTAAACTGGTGCCCCAGAGTTGGAGGAAGAGTTATGAGTCATTAGTTTAATTACATACTAATATTGAGACCCACTTCTAGAAATTCTGATGTCATTCCCCAATGATTTTAACATGCAGCTGTGGTTGGCCAATTGCCAAAAATGACCACAAACTATGCCCTTCCTAGTACCCAGACCCCTTAAAATATTTTTTCCATTTATCTTATTAAGAGGAGTCTGTTAGGGGCCAGGGATGTAGTTCAGTGGGAAAACACCTTCTTAGCATGTGGAAGGGCTCGATCTCCGCCATCACACACACACAGAAAGGAGTCCATTTCTCTACTCTCTTGAAGATAATGCTGGCCATGTTACTGGCTTTGAAAGTGGAACAAGAACAACTATGACATAAACAGAGACCTAAAAATGCTTTCACTTTGAAGCTTCCTTGTTTGTTTACACTTTGAAGCTTGCTTGTTTGTGGTTTTTGGAACCTGAGACCACTATGCGAGCCGGCTTGGAGCAAGAGAGACCATGCGAAAGAGGCTTTGGCCTGTCCGTCACAACCAGGATCATCAAAATGCAGCCAGTGCCAACCACATGCTGACGGCACATAGATGAGCAGGACCAACCAAGACAAGGCCAAAAGATCCGAGACATGGTCTCATATACAATGAGTAGGAAAACGGTGGTCGTTTCAAGCCACTCGATTCTGGGGAGGTTTGTTAAGCGATCGTGAGCAGGTGGAAGTTAATTCTTGCTGTCGTTGAAGTGGTGACCCCTGGAGGAATCACACCAAGCCGAGAAGCTCACTGCAGGCACCCCTCACGCTAGTGGCTCAGCTCAGCTTCTGATCTTCTGCCATTTTCTCTCCCTTCAGGCAAGAGGCCCAGGCACCAGCAGCTTCTGTGACTTACGCGGCCATCACCAAAGGCAAAAGGAGAGCTAGATCATGAACACATCAATAGTTTAAAGACCTTCAAAGAAGATTCAGCACAGATTTAAGTCCAAAATGTGTGTCCAAAGAAGGCTATTAAATAGGATATTTCTTATTAAGCACCTGAGACCAGTCTTGTTTTCTGGATTACCCCCAGCAAGGATTAAGGAAAGTGTATGAGATTCGTATATTAAATCATCACAAAAAATTTTCAGTATGTATAAGGAGATTTATTTGGTGACCAAAAGGAGACCAGTTAGGAAATGATTGAACATAATTCCTTGTCCATAAGGTGTGATGGTTCCAACAACCTTCTGCCACCCAGCATAAAATAAGCAGGACAATACTTTAACTGCAGTGGTTCCCTTACCCCTGCATCAAATTGACTCCTTTTTATTCTCAGGTTGCATCTTGGGTTTAACTTTTCAAGAAAATATATCCCAGACTAAGCTAGTGGCCTGTTTTCCATTTTTGTCCTTCCAATGTTTACCTTTATCAGAATCGTTTTCACCTAGATTAATACAATTCTAGATTCTGGTCAGTTTCAAAGTAGGAACAATGCCCTACCTATTATCGAATGCACTATATTAGGAAAGCATTTGACCACAAGTGACAAAAATCTTGAGTAGCAGAACCTCCATAAAGAAAGGTTGGCTAGCCTGCCTTCTCAAATTAAAAAGGAATCTGGAGGTAGGCAGTTGGTGGCTCCCATTCATACAAGATGCAAATAGGAATTCTAGCTCTTGCTTGTTTCTGATTCAACATCCTTATCTTATGATTGATTTCATTTTATTCTTCTTATTTTTATTATTAACCTCATGGGTACAAGATGACTGTTGTCTTTCCAGGTTTCATATTTACAATCAAATCAGGAAATAAGAAAAGGAAATACCAGCCAGGTGTAGATTTTCTTTACATGAAAGCAAGAGGTAGTCCAGAGGTTGCAAGCAGTTTGTTTAGGTCTCATAATTTGGGAATGCGTCTTATGGGCTTCCATTGTCATAAGAGAGTCTAAGGTAGCACAAAAGAGGAGTGTTTGTTGTGTGTGCTGCATGCCTATTTGTTGAGTAGCTGTATAAGAGAGTTCCATTGCAGGCCAAAGAAAATACCTCTCCCTCTCTGACTCTCAGATCATGGACACAACATGATACAGGTATTTATCCCGATCATCACACCTGACTCATTTGTGGCAATCCTAATAAAGTCCATGGATTCATGCATTTTATGGGACAGGGGTGCTGCCATGTGGTCAGAGTAAATGATGGAATCTAGCCATTCTAATGGAGGGGCTGTGTATAGAGGTTGGACCTAAAGAGTTTATCTAAACCTAAGGAAATCTTCTTTTAAAGAAAATTCATGTGAGGACTTAAGGAAGTTGATGTCTAGTATCCATTTTTCATTCCATCCAAATTTGGAACCAACTGCAAGAGAGAGATGTAGGCATTAGTCAGATAAAGATCAAAATACAACTTTTATGACTGAAAATGCTAGGCATAAGAAAGTGCTTTCTAGCCACTCTTCAATGTGGCTTCCATGACTGGAACTTATTATAAGTTATAGGTACTTGGGGCAATAGCAGCCTTTTATATGATAGAAAAGAAGACATTATATGCTTTATGATAAAAAGCTGGTCCCATGGGGCAGAAATTGAATGAAGCATGTTCAGTTTTTTCTTCTGAATTCTTTTATCAGTTGTGTTTTTTCCTCTCCCAGAGAGAAATGAGCAGGGTGCCAGAGAGAGGCCGGGAGTCTTACTCTAGTTGAAATCCCTTTACAAGGAAACATGAAATCAGAGAAGGGAAGTCCCCTACCACCAGCAGAAGATAATTTCTAGAGCTAGGGAGTGTGGCTCAATGGTAGAATATATGCTAAGCATGTTCAAAGACCTGGGTTGTATCCCTAGCACCACACACAAAACGATCTATTAATGAAAACACTTTCTTACCTCCTTGTCTAGGTACACTGATTAGCCATTTTTTAGCACCTTCTGCTCAGCTAGCCAGGTGTAAGGGGCTTGTAGCTTTGGGAACTCCATGGCAACAAGGATACAGAACACTGTGGCAGATGGAATATATTTATCCAGAGAGTGTTTGCTACTGGTACCTTATGAAGAGTAAATAATTAATGATGGCCATAATGATGAAAATATTAGTCATAACTCTGGAAGTTACTCCAGAAATGAAGAGATAGGAACTTTATTTTGAGTGAAAAATTGAAAATAGAAACCAGAAGCATGAAAGGATGCAGATTAAGGGAAAAATAAACAAAGTGAGAGGATATGATGAAAATATTCTTGGCCATGAAAAATTGGTGCTGGCTTCTGCTCAGAGCAGCATCTCTTGACCTTTGAACTGACCCTGGCATTCTGATGGATTAGAGGGAATAAGGGAGTTTCTCAAAGGAAAATCAGTATCTGGAGATGGGAGGCAAGAGAGAGGGACAAAGAGGGAAACGAGGTTGGAAAGGAGAGTCAGGAAGGGAGAATATGAAAGAGCAAGAGTGATAGGAATCAACACAGATTAGCAGCACTACCCCATGGTCTTAACTCAATTTCTACCAGCTGGCACCCAGAACAGCCTTGTGAACCAGGAGCATACTTGAAATTTGTAGAGTGAGATGCTTTTGGCTGGGGCAAACATGCTCCCCTTGTCCATAGTTCCCAACCTCTAACCCAAATCCTTCTTCCTTGTTGTCTGTTTCTTTTAGGAATCAGAGTTGGGAATCCCTGAGAGTTACTGAGAAGTAACTAGAGCATGACTCCCCACCCATGAGTGTCCTAGTCACATACTGGATGAACAAGTTGCACTCTCTACATTTCTCTTTCCTTTAGGCAAAAAGCAGTAGCATCTAGTCTAGGGGATTTAGTGAGGATCAAGGTGGTTAGCAAGTCTAAAGTGCACAGCAAAGTGGCTACAGAGAAGGTACTCAGAGTTCTTATTGCCTAGGTCTTTCTCGCTTCTTTTTCTTCTGTCCATTTCTCTTCTGCCCCTTCTATTCCTATGTCCGATCTTTTTCTTTCTCCCAATCTTTCTCCTCTCTTCTCTCCTGTCTCTGCCTCAGGGGCTCACACCTTGGGCACCTCTGAGCTCAGCTCCTACAGCTTGGAAAGGAAATTGCTTCCTCCTGGATTAGAATCAGCCCCTGCCTCCACCCCTACCTTGGGCAGACTTTTAGTGTAGTAGTAACTACTGTGTCACCTGGAGAAAGAGGGTATCTCAAAATACTTTCGACCAGGTGGCTTATAATCAATGGAAATTTATTTCTCATTCTTTTGGAGTCTGGGAGGTCCAGGATCAAGGCCCCAGAAGATTCAGCGTCTGGCAAGTACCTGCTGTCTGGTTTACAGGTGGCAGCTTCTCACTGTCCTCATGTGATAAAAGGAGCAAGGGAGCTCCCTGGGGCCTCTTATAGGAGCACTGGCCCTGTTCACAAGGGCAGAGCCACCTCCCCAAGCCCCATCTCAATACCATCACCTTGGGGGATTAGGATTTTCAACATATGCATTTCCATGTCTCCAATGACCTAAAGACCTCCCACTAGACCCCGCCTCTTCAAGGTTCCTCCACCTCCCAGTAGCACCATCTTGGGGACTAAGTCATTAACACATGAGCTTTTGGGAATATTTTAAGATCTAAACTGTAGCAACATTCATGGGTACAATATCCACCGGTCATGAGATCAGAATATTCCAAATGAAATAGGGAACAAAAAGTTATCTGAAAAAAAAATTTCCTCCTGAGAAGAAGAAGAAAAAGGCCAGCAGGTGTATTTACTTACCTAGAGTAGCAAGGGAAGTTTTTTAATTACTTTACTCTTTCTCCTCTTAGCTGGAATTGTTGGATATGGCCAATACCAAGATATAAATGGAACAGCATCTGGAGTTCTTGTTTGTAAGTGGTGGTTTTCTTGACTAATCCTGCTCTCGGTGCCAGTTGAGTGGCTTCACTTATTTCTCGATGGCACTGCTCTTTATGTAAAGTTAATGGCGTGAAGTGCATTAGAGAAAGACAACTTGTATTTCTGTTAATAGTTTCTAAAACAATCTAAAAGATTGCTGTGACCGTTAATGAGATGCCTTTTAATTTTTCTTTTCATGGGTTATCTATTCTCTCTACATGGATTTCTCTGGGTAATTGATTATGCTCTTTCCATTCCACTTTATAGCTATGAGATTTATGCTTGTTCACATCATTTGGGGACCATTTTTGTTTCTCTCATTTCCCCCCTATCATTTTAGATGGGGATGTGTGCTCTTCCTTTTTTATATACTTTTATTGGTGCATTGTAATTATACATCATAGTGAGATTAAAAATAAATGATACATTCTTACAGATGTGTGCTGTTTTGTTTTTCTTTTTCTTTCTTTTTTTTTTTTGGTATTGAGGATTGAGCTCAGGGGTGTTCAACCTTTGAGCTACACACCTAGCCCTTTTTTGTGTGTGTGGTACCGGGGATTGAACCCAGGGGCGTTCTACCTCCACGCTACACCCCCAGCCCTATTTTTTATACTTTATTTTGAAACCGGGTCTCACGAAGTTGCGGAGGGCCTCACTAAGTAGAGAGAGAGAGAGAAACAGGGAGAGGGAGGGAGAGAGAGAGAGAGAGAGAGAGAGCGCCCGCTGAGGCTGGCTGTGAACCCGGATCCTCCGGTCTCTACCTCCCAAAGTACTGGGATTACAAGCGTGTGCCACCACGCCCGGCCCTTTTTTTTTTTTTTTTGAAACAGGGTCACGCTAAGTTGCTGAGTGTCTCACTAAGTTGCTAAGACCAGCCTGGAACCTGTGATCCTCCTGTCTCAACCTCCCAAGTATTGGGATTACAGGTATGCACCACCACACCCAGCTGTGTGCTCTTCCTAAAGAACAAAATTAAAACTTTGCCCAAAGTGTGAGATGCTAAGATGTCTTCCCTAAACTCCTTTTGATTGGCCTTGAAACCACAAACTGATTCTCGTGTCCTCGGGGGCTAGAGCCCTTGCTACCAGGTCTGCAACCTCAGCATAAAACTCTGCATAGAGAGCTAAGAAAGCGAAAACTGAGTCTCCTGAACACTAGGTCAGGATGTTCCTCACTGAACATAAACAGTGCTCACAGCACATAAACAGAGACAAGGCCACTTGGCACCCACAAGTGATTAACCGTGGCCCTCTTCTGACTAGGAGTGGTGGTTGCTTCTTTACTGACCACACCTTTAGCCTTGCTTTAACCTTCCTGCTTCTTAGAGAACAATAATGCAAATACTCCAGATTCTGGACAACAAGTAATCCAGAACTACTGGCCCCTATTTTCTTAAACCCTCCTTAGAATCATCAGCTGTGGTCTGAATGTTTGTATCTCCCAAATCCACATGTTGAATCTTAACCACCAAGGTAACAGTATTCAGAGATGGGGTCTTTGGGGAAGTGAGTAGATCATGAGATTAGTGCCCTTAGAAAAGAGGCCCGGGGAGCTCATTTGTCCTTCCCCCAAGTGAGGACACATCTGAAGGCACCAGCTGGGAGGAATGTCCCTCTCTAGACCCTGAATCTGCTGGCACCTTGATCTTGGACTGCCCCATCTCCAGAACTGTGAGCAATAAACTTCTGTTGTTTATAAGGCACCCAGTCCATGATATGTTATAGCATCCCAAATATACTAAGACATCATCCAAGATAAGCCCAAATCCTATAAGGAGCCCCTTCCAACTCCCTTATCAAAAGCCTCTACAACTCCACAAGGGATGTTCTCCTTTGCTGAAGTAAGCTAAGTCACTTTTGTTTTGTTTGACTCAAAGTATGTTGCTGATGGTCAGTAAGCTTTAGTAATCGGTTCTTTAAAAGTACCTAATTAATGGTTTTGGTTTTTTTTTTTTTGCGGTACCGGGGATTGAACACAGGTGCGTTCCTATTTTTTTTATGCTTTATTTTTGAAACCGGGTCTCACGAAGTTGCGGAGGGCCTCACTAGGTAGAGAGAGAGAGAGAGAGAGAGAGAGAGAGATCACGTGCGTGCGCATGCGTGCTGAGGTTGGCCGCGAACCCGGATCCTCTGGTCTCCGCCTCCCAAAGTACTGGGATTACAAGCGTGCGCCACCACGCCCGGCTCATGTTTTTTTTTTTTTTAAATCAGCTAACTTTTGTGAGATTCTTCCTTCCTAAACTCCCTCTAACTTAATTGCTATGGAAGCATTCTCTTTTGGTCGTCCTACTGACCTCTCATCTCCTTGGCTTTCATCTTTGTTCCTTTTCCTAAGTCCTCCCATGAAGAGTCCTAGATTCCATTCATTTCTCTTTTTCTAAGTCATAGTTTTTTAATCAATAGAATGAATATAAATGATTAAATATAACATGTTAGAAGTTGCTAGTTTCCACCAATATCCATTCCTTCTCTCTTCCAGAGAAATTAGTTTTTTTAATATTGAAAATTTTAAACATATATTAAAAATAGATGTGAGTACAATATTCCCTCTGTACCTAGCACCAATATACATTATCAATTCATAACAGACCTGGTTTCATTCATATCTTTCATCCCAAACTTGCCATGTTATTTCTAAGCCAATCCCAAGGACATCAGACATTTTATTACATTATTTTATTCATAAATATATCAGTATGTATTTCTAAAGATAAGAATTTTTCTCTAATGTATCACACCTAAAAACAATAATCGTTAGCAGCATCCAATATTCCATCAGCATTTGACTTTCCTAGTGTTTCCTAACTTTCTTTGCTTAAATCAAGATCTAAATAAGGTTTATATACAGTATTTAGTTGACATAATCTACCCCTTGAATATTTTTGTCCTTGAATTTTTTTGTTGAATAAACAAGTTCTTTTGTCCTATTTTGTTCCCCATAGTCTTGATTTTTATAATATTAATTAGCACTATCTAGGTGTTATTTAACCTATTCTTTTGTTCACTATAATTTCTATTAATTGATAGATCTGAAGGTTTTTAAAAACAGAAGTTTTTTAGAAATATTATTTCACAAGGCCGGGCATGGTGGCGCATGCTTATAATCCCAGTACTTTGGGAGGCAGAGACCAGAGGATCCGGGTTCGCGGCCAGCCTCAGCTCTCTTGCTGTCTCTCCCTCTCTCTCTCTCTCTCTCTCTCTCTCTCTCTTCTTAGTGAGGCCCTCCACAACTTCGTGAGACTCGGTTTCAAAATAAAGTATAAAAAAAAAAATAGGACCGGGGGTGTAGCGCGGAGGTAGAATGCCCCTGCGTTCAATCCCCGGTACCTCAAAAAAAAAAAAAGAAATATTATTTCACAGTGGCAACATGAACTTTAATGATGCTTTGCTTTTGTTATGAGGTTAGTAGGTATCGATGATAATTGCCTAGACCAATCAATTGATTTCATCTGTCTATCTATCTGCAGTTTTGGAGGATTTCAAAAATGATACTATTATTTCTTCTTCATTTCTTCTTCATTTGTTAGAATGTGTTAGCTGGAATACCCACAGAGAAAATGTGCATCTTCTTTAAGCCAGTGCTATTTTTTTTAATCTCTGTGTATGACCAGTATTTTTCTTCCAAAGTGTGTTGGTGACTTAGGAGAGCAAAGCTTCAAGATAGCACATTGGGTTCTGGTGATGAAATCTCTGATATTAATGAGAAAATAGAGGACATATTTTGGAGTCCAATGGTTCTTTCCAGAAACCTCTCTGGCATTGTTCTTTAGTGTGGATAAGAGAAGTTGGGACAGGCAAAGCTGGGTAGGAAGGATTGTGGCGATGGCAGTCTTCCAAGTAAGATGGAAAAGAAGAAAGACCTGACTATAATGATGAGCAACAACAAACACTAACCTTCCCCATGTCTGGATTCTGAGCTTTTATTGCTGAATGCTTATTGGCATTTATGTTTGTTTGGAATTTTTTTAATAGAAAGACTTCAATTGCCAGAACTGGAAATGAAAGGTGAAAACATGGAAATCTATTGTGTCCATACACTCCCTAAGGATGGAGGACATCTCATGACACCAAGATTTATGAGCTCAGACAAGGCCTGGCTACCCACCAGGAACTTTCCATATTCATGCCTGGGTGATAAATTACACTATCATTTTCAGGGACCATTTGCTATAGAAAAGCAAATTAACCCAGTAATTTTTAAATTATACCTCTGAGGCTTCATGAAGACACATCCAGTCTGGTTATGTTTGGGTCCTGAGGCCCTGGCTTCATGATTCTTCTCTGATTTTACTAACTTCAATTGCTGCTGTTTGGTTTGGAAAGGAGTTCCCTTTTTTTTTAATGGTACTGGGGGTTGAACTCGGGGACATTCTACCTCCAAGCTATTACCCCAGACCCCTTTTATTTTTTGTTTTGAAGTAGGGTCTTGCTAGGTTGCTGAGAGTCTTGCTAAGTTGCTGAGGTTGGTCTCAAACCTGTGATCCTCCTGTTTCAGCCTCCCAAGTACTGGGATTATAGGGGTGCACCACCATGCCTGACTGAGTTCCATTATTTTTATAGGCTTGAAGCCTACAATAGTGAAAAGCTAGGAATGGTGAAGGTATTAACTATCTCTTAATTTTCCAATAACTTTGTGTTCTACTTGTCAATACTGAGTTTCCTTAAACTAAGCTGACCCTTAAATTTGTATGTATTTTAAGGATTTGGAACATTTGGTTTAATTAGCTAAGTTGTATTCATGCAAGAAAAACAACAACTTTTTCCTTAACTGAATATTTTATGTTATTATTTGATGACTATTTATTGATAATATCGTATTTGAATCAATACTACCTGATTTCAAATTTTAATGTATTTTTACACGTTAAAATGCAAAAATATTCCCTGACTCCTCAGCTTAGCTAGTCATTCTTTCCTTGTGTTTAGACAGAGGAAAGCAAACTGCCTATGTATGGTTCTTTTTCTTTCCCAAGTCATTCACTTATCCATCCATCCATCCATCCATCCATATATCCATCCATCCATATATCCATCCATCCATCCATCCATCCATCCATCCATCCATCCATCCTGTCACTCATTTATTCATTGCATAAATATGCAATGGGCACCAAGTATGTCTGAGACACTCCTTTAGAGGACAGCAATAAACTAGTGGGCAAGAGAGGCCCTATTCCAACTTCATAGTCAAGTGGGTTTTAGAGAAAGGGTAACAAGTAGTTGCAGAACAAGTCTCTAGATGATGCAACAGCATCATGGAACCCAAACTAAACTCACTGGATGTTCTCAGTTTCTACCCCCTCCCCTCTCTCTTTTCCTCTCTCCTTACCCATTCCTCTCTCCTCTCCTCTCTCTCATTTCCTTTCCTGTCTTCTGGTCTCCTCTCCCCTAGCCCATATGGCTTTCTCTCTTCTCTGTGTGTCAGCCTCATTTTATCTTTACCAAGATATGCTTCCTTAGTATGGCTACCTACTGACTCATATGCTTATTCTCCCAATTTGGCAATCCTAGCAGAAAGAAAATTTATTTTTCTTCTGTGCTTATATGCATCCAGGAAGGAATATGATGGGCCTTTCTTAAATCATGTGTCCATTTCTTGGACCTGTCATTGTTGCCGGTGCAGTGGGATATTATATGGGGCCTGGCCTGGGCTATATTATATTTCATGTGAGGTAGGGAAGGTAATATAATTTTCAATTCCAAAGAACCCCCTGGAATGGGAATGTTCATCACAAATTCTATCATACCCCTTACTCTCCTTCTGAGCATTCATCATAATTTGTAAAAATATTATTATGTCTAATAACTTTATGTTCTGATCAATGTCAGTTCCTCTAGACAATAATATATATTAAAATAGGGATTGCAGGGAATTTTATGGTATTGATACATCCATCCAAAAGTTTATAACTGTATTCTGCTTGGATTCTATTTTACACCCTTGAATCCCTAGAACCTGGCACATAGTAGGCATTTAATGCGTATTTGTTAAGTGAATGAATAATTGGTACTATTTGCTCAATCTCCTCCCTTGAAATGGTCTTGCCTTTTATCCCTAGATTTCCCATTGCAACTCTGCTGGGCACGTCATCGCTTTTTGTACTCTGCTCTAGAGTTCAGTGGATAAGAGAATGAGATTGCTTCATAGATTGAGGCAAATGTGACTTTAATTCCAAGTTCTGTCACTTCCTAAATAAGAGTCTGCTTCTTCCACTGTACTATGATAATAATTCCTATTATTCATTGATAATTCGATAATTTAAGGGGATAGTGGATGCAAGGTGCTTACGGTTGTGCCTGTGTTGGCTTTAAAACATGTCTGCAAAATCTTTGTTCATTTTACTATCACAAAATGGGATCTAATTCACCTTCCCTTGAAGCCGGGCTGGCCTCTGAGACTCCCTCCTGATGAATAGAATGCTGCAGAAGCCACCCTGAATGACTTCCGAGCTCCGGACTACCAGGTAAGAAATCTGGCTGCCTGAAGCTGCCCTTCTGGAGAGACCATGTAGTTACCGAGCCCCGTTGCTCCTGCCCACCGTTGTCTGTATCTTCCTATCTCAGGTCAAAGAATGAGGGTGAAGACGTTTTCAGGATGATCCGGTTCTGTCCTTAGTCCAACCACCCAGCCAACGCTGCACCTGCATGAGAGGCTGCAACCAAGAACCCCCAGCACAGCCCGCATTGCCCCCAGAACCAGCATGGTGGTGATAACAAAGGACGTTTGTTTTATGACATTGAGGTTGAGTCATTTTGATACATAGCAATTTGTAAATAATCATAATGTTGGCTGGCATAGTTGGTAGTCAGTAAATGGAATTTTTTGTTTTAGTAGTATTGAGGATTGAATCCAGGGTCTCTTGCATGCTACATCTCAGCCCTGGGAAATTTTAAAGTATAAACCTTAAACTACAAACTATTATCTTAGAATATAACATATTATTAGGTATCCAATAATTGAGGCAAATGATATTAGGATTAGCTGTCTTTTGAAATAATCCTCAATTGTTGGCCACCAAATTTAGAGTCAGATCACTTGGTTTCAAAACTAATATTTTCTAAGTGCAAAACCTTGGACAAGTTGCTTATCTTCAGTAATATTCAGTTTTTTTCATTAAAGAAGAATTTTGAAGATGCTTTTGTAATAAGCCTAAAAATGGAATAATTCACATAAACTTAGCCTACTGCATAGAAAATAACATCTGATAAATGTTAGCTACTGGGTTTCTGCACCCAAGCAAAGGCAGGCTGCTGGGCCAAATGGCCATGAATTTCCAAACCATGACACATGTGCATGAAAGAGCCTTTGAACTAAGACACAGAGCCTGATACAGAGACAACAGCCCGCAAATAAAGCGTATGCTTGATAAAATAGGCTGCAGATGCCCTCCGAAGATGCCTAAATTATCCCGAGATAATAACTAACATTCTATAGCATGTTTTCATTATGTACTTTATTGGATAATACTGTGTTTCCCAAGCTGGAGATTTCATTGTGTCACATACTTCTGGCATTGAATTTTCTTCTTGCACTTCATTAACTCCTTGGGAATTACATTAAAACTTTCATTTTCCCAGGTGAATTGATTTTATTTAAATTAGTGAACTCAGATCAGTAGAACATTAATTTTTTAGGATTCTGCCCTGCAAGCATAGATTGTAAAGCCTTGTCTACTCCAGTGAGGCTAAAGAGTTTAAGAGGCCCTCGGTTATGTGTTATTCCTAAGTTTTTCTATACATTCACGGCTGAAGGGAAGAGCACGGACATATTAATGATGTAGTTGCTGAGCACTCATTCAACATTTAAACCCTGCAGCTGTACACAGATGATCAGTAAGGTTATAGTCCCATACCTCTATGTGGAATCGATTTTTAAGTAATTTATATCAATATTCAAGGTTTGCTTCTTACTTTTTGGCTAAAGATGTGTTCCACTTGCACAGACAAAAACAATTTTACTGTTGAAAATCAACAAAGTAGATGAACAATGGAGGTTACCTAACAAAAGGAAGCCCCAGAAACTTCTCTCCCCTTCTTTCTGTGGCTTACAAAAAAGTACTTCTCTGGCCCTGTTTTCATGTCTCTTTCTTGTTTCTTAGTGCATTAAATGGGAACAATGGAGTCTCTGCACTGAATGGACAGGTCTTGACACATAGGGGAGAACGCGTTAGAAAGATGGGTGTTTCTACAATCATTTTGTGGACAACACGCACAGACATATGCCCTGTTCCTTCGCTCAAGGGCCATATTTTCTCTGGGAAAGATATAGGAGAGTGGTTGTTTTACTTCCACCTGTATCAGGGGACAGTTTTTTGATTACTTGTCAATGGGTAATACGTAAAAAGTGAGTACAATAAAAGCTTAAGTGTTTTTTTTCTGGTGGTGCTGGGGATTGAACCCAGGGGCATTCTACCTCCAAGCTATACCCCAGCCTGATTTCTATTCTTTATTTTGAAATAAGCTCTCACTAAGTTGCGGAGGGCCTCACTAAGTAGCTGAGGCTGGCCATGAACCTATGATCCTCCTGTCTCAGCCTCCCAAGTACTGGGATTACAAGCATGTGCCACCACACCCAGCTAGAGTCTCTATTCTTGCTGCCAATCAGCCCAGGGTTCTTTTGCTCAATTCTAGAGAGAAATTATGAAGACACAAACAGAACCAAGTGAAGAGAGACTTTATCAGACCTATGCTTGAGCACAAAGGAGACAGGGCACAGGATCTGGGGACAGGGTCCTGGGACCAGCTGTCTGAAGGGCCTGGGTGAAGCTCTAATAGCCCTGTCATCCTGTTTAGACAAAATGAGAAATCTCCTTGGGCACCACCCAAGAGAGCAATCTCCTCAACATTGTTGGTTGTCCTTGAATGGTTTAAAAGAAAACCTGCTAGCAGAACGTGGTGGTGCAAACCTGTAATCCCAGTACTTGTGAAACTGAGACAGGAGGATTGGAAGGTTCAAGGCCAGTCTCAGAAACTTAAGGAGACTCTTAGGAATGTATAGAGACCCTGTTTCAAAATAAAAACAGCTGGGAGTGTAGTAGCTCGGAAATAGAATGCCCCTGGGTTCAAGGAAGGTAGGTAGGGAGGGAGGGAGGGAGGGAGGGAGGAAGGAAGGAAGGAAGGAAGGAAGGAAGGAAGGAAGGAAGGAAGGAAGGAAAGAAGGAAGGAAGGAAAATCTGCTAAGACAGCGCAGATCAGGACCAGGACAGGAACACCCTAAATCACCCATCACCTTGTGACTACCGGGACCAAGGTCATCCTCACACACTTCCTGCCCTATAAAAGAGCCCTGCACTCCCAAAGGGCTTCTCTCATTTTGGGGATGGCCTGTATTTTCCCTTGAATATGTATTCCCTACTTTCCCAAATAAATTTCTATGTCTCAGATTGGCATGTGCTAAAATTCTTTTCCATCACTTAAGCCAAGGACCCCATTTATCCTGAGTTGAGAAATCCACCCTTCCCCTGTGACAATCCCTTTGCAAGTGCTCTTGATGGAAGTTGCACCCCACCCAAGGTTTTTGGCACAAGTCCCTCTGATGGTTGCTCTTAGCACCAAGTCCGCACTGAGCACAGAGATGTGCTCCTGTGAGTTGAGTCTCTCTGAGCTCAGCTGGCAAAACGAAGGCAGAGAGCTCACTACCATTACCCCAGGAAGGCCCTATTGTGTTCAAATGAGGCTGTTGCTAGGCATGTATGCTTTTTAGGAACATTCCTGGGGGAAGAGGGAACTTTGTGGTCAGGACAGAAAGGGCTGTGGTTCCTAATTGGTGGCTGCAGGCAGGGTGGGGTGACGCATGGTCTCAGCAGGTGAGCAGGCAGGTCTGGGTGGAACGTGCTCAGCCCTTTTCCTAGCCCATTTCATTTTAACATCCCAAGTGATATAGGATAAAATAATGAAGAAAATAAATGTCTAGTGTCATAGAATTGGTTTGTCAAAATATACATAATTATCTTATTAGTACTGAATTGTTTTACAAATAATAAAACAACACTGGTAGTAAACATAAAAGCCAACTTGTGCAGCACATCACTTACATAAACATTCTGTTTTACATTATGAAAGAAACATCCATCATGTCTCTATGTAACCCCATGTTAAAAGCACAATTTGCTTAGTCCTTAAAGGTTATATAACAACCACTAAACAAAAAGTTCCAAGTACTGTGTTTTTCATTTGTTTCAATTATATAAGTGGGTGTCCTGTTTTTACAACAAACAAAAGACCACCATTGATAGTAAAACTGCAGAGAACATTTTGTGAATTTTTTGAAGAATGCTTTTTGAAGTGTTTGCGAAGGCCATCAAATGTAACCTGTGCCTTTTTTTTCTGTTGCAAGAAAATCAGTACCAATGAGAACAAAAATAACATTGGTCTTGTGCTGGTCATGCGAGCTGGAATCCTTCTCTGCACTAAGTCAGTGTCACGCCAACAATTAGGCAGCTACCACCCGTGCTCCCAACCCAGGCAGGGTAGGTATTCCTTTACTCAGAAAGCAGTTCACCTTGTGTTAACATGACCATCTTAAAATAATGTTATTCCTTTTGATATCAGTAGTTAAAGCAGATACTTTCACTTCCTGAAGCCACTAAGACATCATCTAGTTTTTTAACTGCTCAATAATTTAAACATAAAGTACCAAGCAGTGTAGCTACTGAATAATGCTTGTAGAATTGTGCATTTTAATGCATCCCCTGTATTTCTCCATTCTAAAGACATTTTGGACAGTTTGTTTTAGTATTATCACCCAGGTCCACACTTGACAGAGAAACATGGTGTGTAATGTTGTGTCAGTCTACATAATTCATCAAAAACAAAGAAGAAAAGTATAAGAAAGTAAAAGAAAAGTATAAGGTGTCCCAAAGGTTGAATTATACTATGTTTTGCACGAATATTAAAATTGTGGTTTCATATTTTTAAGAAACCTTTACATCTACTAAAAATCAAGTGCATTTAATGAGAGGCTGACGTGGGTACAGGCACAAAGGTGTGAAGGGAATGTAGGAAACCAAAATTTACATTCTGGAAATATTGTTAGAACAGAATAGACAAGAATTTTTGAAGAAAGATCCAGCTATGTTACACAACACTGAAAGGTGCCCTGGAATGTTAACATGACCGTTTTCATTTGCTATGAAGATTCCTATCTCAAAGTCCCAGGTATACCATTACTGGTATGATTAGACCTTGTTACAGTAGAACTTTGTGTCTATGACTTTGGGGTTATCTACCTGGCATTATTCATGATTTGTCTGAATGTAATTGTGTCTCCTTTATTCAACATCCCTGGATAAATTAAACCTTTAGATAATGGAATCCTCTCACTTTATACACTTTTTTTTTCTTTTTCTTTTTAAAACTTCTTCCTCTACCACTTAGAGATGAATGGCTCTTCACCACTTGGGAGTACAAAAGCCAAATTCCTTGAATAGCCTGAAATGATCCCATTACCATCTTCTCTACTGTACTTGAAAATCTATGCCCCACCCATGCAATTAAGTGTTTCATGACTGTGTCTTTACTAAGACTGGGCACGCTTACTGAAGCTGATCCCTACTCACTCTTAGTCAGGCCAAGATGACTGTAAGTCCTCTCTGGCTGTTCGGTATCTTTGTTCATTCTCCCCATCTTTTCTATTTTCATCAGTTTCACTCTTTGCTTCCTCCAGGACAGTGGAAACAAAATCTGAGCATGCATCAGAACCACCTAGAGGGCTTGCTGGGCCACAACTACTGGACCACATCCCCAGAGTCTGCTTGTCACTGTCAAATTTTTGCAACTATCACTACCATGCAAAACTTGCTCAAAGGACATCTTTGACCTAGTGTTCTCAAACTTACACATACATAGGGAACTCTGGGGGAAATTGGTACAAAACAGAAATTCTGACTCAGCTTCTGGGTTGGGGCACAAAGGTTCTGTATCTCGAACTATCTCCCAGGTGCTGCTGATGCTGCTGGTCCATGGACCACACTTAGAGACAAAAAGAGGTCAGAATGCTATCTTTGGAGAACTTTACCCAGGCTAGTTATTGACTTGATTAAAAAATCAGGCGTCATGAGGAAACTCGGTAGACACTCAAAAACGTTGGAACATTTGCAGGTTAAAATAGTCGTTTCAGTCAGCATACTCACTGCTGCAATCCAAAACACTTGACCACCACAATTTAGAGGAAGGAAGACTTATTTGCTCATAGTTCTGGAGATTTCAGGGGTTCTGTCCATATTGGGCCAGATGAAGTCTGAAGAGCTCAGGGCATGGCGGTGGGAGCAGAAAGAGTACACGCAAAGGCTCTGCTTTCACATCACAGAGACCACAAGCAAGAGAGAGAGCAAGGGGAGGAGGGACCATTTAAAATCTCCAAGGTCACACTCCCTGGGACCCCTCCTCAACAATCAAACCTGCCTCCAACATGGCTACCTTGTCTCTGTGAGGTCTAGGGGAACATTATAAATCCAAACCACCACAGTAGTCTTTTTTGAAGTCCTTTCAATTGTGGTATATGTTGCCTACTCAGATTATGGTCATAATTCGATGGCATTGATCCACAGTTTTAGCCTTATAGTAATCTGGAATTCAGGTGAATGCCAAACACCAGTAAACATCTCTTTGAGGGACAACAGACCCTTGCCAATGATCTTCTGAAGGTTCACTACATATTGTCTTTGTACACATCATGGGAATCTGTTGGACAGGACCAAAAATACCAGGGTTATTTTTTTCCCCAAGGTAAGATGTCATGGTATGTGTTCCTCATTCTGGGATCGAGAAACTGTTGTCTTGGGTTCCCTAGAAGCAGAGCCTGAGCCAGACATGTGTTTGTACATAGTCATTAAAGGCATGCTCTCAGAAGACCTATAGGAGAGAAAGAAGGAAACAAGATGGAGAAGGGGAAGGAGCCCAGCAAGGATGCGGTCTCAAGAAAGGTAACCTAACTTCAGGAGCCTTAACCTGATCCATGGGGGACTCCGGGCACCAATTACACTGCAGAGTTGTCTAGCTCTGGGCAAAGGGACCAGGCTTTTGTGTGTTCTTATTAGTCATTGGCCACTTGGTGATGGGAGAGTTAACCTGCCAGGCATATGCAGGCCAGGGGACTGCCATCAGTCAAGGGTAATGCTCCAGAGAAGACTGCGGCTGTATGCTAAGCCACTAGCAGCAGCTTTCACTGCAGCTGAGGGACAAGTACACAGGACAGCAAGCGGGGTCTGAGCAGGAAAGGAACACGGCCCACCAGGAGGCAACGGATGCAGATTGCTTAAAGCGCAGATGCCTCTCCATGGGTAGATAAACCGTCTATCCATACAAAGCACTTAGGAGGGACACAGCAGTCAGAGATAAGCATAGATTCAGAGAAGCACTGTGAGCAAGGCCAACAGTCAGCCTGAGTCCCTATTGACAACAGAAGAAATATGGGCACATTTAGGACCCAGAAGCAAGTCTCTGGGTCCTAAATGAAACCCCAGGCATGAACTTAATGGGGAAAATAGGGAGATATCCTGGGTAGCTGACTGGCCTAACAATGCAGTCCTTGTTCTTCAAATCCCTCAAGAGAAAGCTCAGCAGGCCTGCGGCCAATTCTATGGGGTTTTCCTTCCCAGTTACCTTTCGGCAGGCTTCTCATTCTTCAAGTTGATTCTCTCCCAGGAAATCAAAGAGGTCTTCTGTCCTATCGGATGGCAAACATCTCATTTTCTTGGCACCAACCCAAGCAGGAGCAAATGCCAGACTTCCAGACTTTCATAAATAAAAGATTCCAAACCTGGAGAATCCTTTTTGAGGCTAAAGGGGACAAAAGAAAAACAAAACTTTCAGCTATTTATCTATTTTCTAAACATCTGTGCTCATGTATTTCAAAGTTAATGGCATTTATTTTCCATATCATATCTTTCTGGTTTGAGAAAGATAGGTCTCTCTGGTATTGCTTATATAAGGCAAAGACAAAATTATTCGTTAAATGTCCTCAACTAAGAGCTAAAATTTTGTCCCCAGGATATACATTCTGAATGTCTCTTTTGTACTAAAATTGTGTAATGTTTTCTAGTTGTGGAAAGTAAGTACCTTAGGGAAAATACACAAGGAATTCTCTCTATTCATCACTTTGAAATTAAATTAACAAAAACAAAACCGTATTAGCAAGGAGTGAAAGACATTGTCTAGACAGCTTCCTTCAGGCATAGTGCATGGTGGTCAGCACAGCTGGATGCTTTGCCCTTTGGGAAATGGACAGTCACAGACAGCTGAGGGTTCTTTTAGGAGAGGAGGTGGCTAGGGAGACCCTCCATATCCTGGAGGAGCAATCGAGCAAGCTCCACAGCACCATGTTTTCTTGGGTCCTATAAAGTGGGTGGCCAGTGCATTGTGTTAGAATGACAGATTCTAGAAATGTCTAGAGATGACATCACTGGAGCTGAAAGATGTAGAGAGCACATTTATTGTTCATTCTAGATTTGCAAGTGAAACTCCTGATCTGGTCTGTTCCCCAAATCTGCTCCATCCACAGTCCCACCAACCACAGTGAATGCAACTCCATGCTTCTAGTTACCAAAGCCAAAACAAATGCCTTCATCTTTGCCTGTTCCTTTTTTCTCATAGCCCATGGCCAATTCATCAGTTAATTTTATTGGTAGAATTATTTTATTTACTTATTTATTTATTTATTTATTTATTTATTTATTTTTGTGGTACAGGGGGCATTCTATTGATGAGCTATACTCTCCCCACCCTTTTTATTTTTTATTTTGAAATAGAGTCTTCCTAAGTTGCCGAGCGTCTTGCTAAGTTGCAGAGGCTGGCCTCGAACCTGCAATCCTCTTAGCCTCCCAAGCACTGGGATAACAGGCACGCATCACCACACCAAGTTTAAAGCCAGAACTTGACTGTTCTCACCACCTTTTATGGTTTGAATGTTTGTATCCCAGAATTTATGTGTTGGAAATTTAATCCCCAAAGTCATATGTTAATGATGTTTGAAAGGTGATTGTATCATGGGGCTCTGCCCTTGTGAATGTCTTAATCCTTTAATGGATTAATGGGTTATCCAGGGAGCAGCTTTGTTAGAAAAGCAGGTTTCTCTGGCATGCTTGTCTGTCTCATCATGTGATGACCTCCCCACATTATGATACAACAGGAGCGGAACAGTTGCTGGCACCTAGATATTCCTGTCTCCAGAATTGTGAGATAAGTAAACCTTTATCCTGGATAAATTACCCAGTTTTCAGGTATTCAATTACAGCAACAGTAAACAAACTAAGTGGTTAGGGGTGTGGCTCAGTGGTAGAGCATTTATCTAACATGCATGAGGTCTTGGGTTGGCTCCTCAGAACCACAAAAAATAAAACTAAAGAAAGGAAAAGAAAAAAAATGATACTGGAGTGCTAGGTATTCTTTAAGACAAATCAAAATATGAAACAAGCAGACAAATAAAAAATGTTCTTCCTTTATCTTATGATGTGAATGTTTGATTATAAAGACAGAAAGAAAGGATGTTTCTAGTGGGCATTTTTCTCTTTTTTCCTGCTGTTGTCTGAATCCTTCTTTCTATTTGGGAGGTGTTTCCTGCTGGATGAAGCTTAGAGAAATGTAGAGCTTAACTCCTTTCTAGAAGCTGAAAAAACTCAAATGGATATTTTCCCTCGTTTATCTGGTAGCTGGGAGGTGGATTTGTGAACAGCCTTGGTGAGTCCGATGGTCATGGGGAGCTTCAGGGAACAAAAGGGAACACAGAAAGCATATGTCTCCTTCGGCCACTGCAACTGCAAGGTGGTGGAAGCGTCCTCTGTCTCAGACTCCCCTTGTTTCCTGTCCATTTTGGAGTCCCGACTAGCTGTCCTTCATACTGTTTTTTAATGACCTACCTACTGCTCCTAATTTTTTTAGCTCAAATCATCCAGAGTTCATTTCTATTGCTTGCAACTAAAAATCCTGCCTGATGAAGTGCGCCAATCAAATTAAAATTTCTTTGATTTTTTAGCGGAGGAAAAAATGTCCTTCCTACTTTTTAAAGTCTCTAGCTAGGGCCCTGTAAATAAGAATAAAAATGTCAGATTAACAAAAAAAAGTAAAAATAAATTTATTAACTTGTATTGCACATACACATGGGAGTGCTCAATGATAAGTGACTAGAAGAGGTGGTCGGAACTTGGGTTTATATCTAATCTCAACAAAAGAACAATAAATTTATAGGGAAGTGGCAATACAAAGGAAATGGACTTTGAGCTTCTAGTGGAGGTAGATTATGTGAAGGCAAACTTATGGGGACACTCATGGTAGATAAGAGCTAGTTTCAGCAAGGTTGCTTTGTGTATTCCTCTGGTGCCATCTCTGGGCTGTCTAGAGTCTAGAGTTGTCTCTGACTATTAACTTCTGTTCCTCTTGGTAGGGAGGGGAGGAGTGAGTCACCTTTATAAACTTATGTGCTGTTTTCAGGCAAATAGGGGGAAGGCAGAGGATTTTTCTTTTATTTGTTATGATCAATTGCCTCCGTCTCAAAATAATCCTTATACCAAAGTGGCATATTTTGGGGTGGCACATTCTGTTACCCTTCAATTTTAAATGCATGTTTCCTGGTGTTTTGGTTTAATTAAACCTTGGCCATCAGGCCATCATTCTGGCTTATGAGAAAAATATAGGCCATAGCTGAATATCAGCAGGAGAAGACAGACTGCTCAGATCCTTAAGCTTCTTATATGTTTAGAGGAAATAACTGATCCAATAGATGGTGCATTTCAACAAGTAAGAGCAAAACATAAACATTTCCAGATTCATAGGTCACTCAAGCTTTGAATAGTCCTTCCAGGAAATTCTTGGAAATTTGAGGCTTAATGTGCTGTGATACTTCAGAGTTCTGACAATAGTATTTCTTCATGATTTATATAAAGTTAGGGATCAATAACTATGTCTAGTCATTCTCATCCACTCAGGAAATGTGTCTGAAAGGAAAATGCAGTGAGTGTGTTGAGCATTATAATAAGAGCATTTTCCAAGTTTGAGAAAGTCAGCAGAGTAAAATTGTTCATGAGTACCCAGCAATAAAATAGCCTTGTATATGAATTTACCATATTTAATTTCTATTCCCCAAATGATTAGGCATTTAATTTTTTCTAAAACTAAAGAGCCTGTATCAACCACCTTGACCCAATTGATATTTATAGACCATCTTACCCAATAACTGTAAAATACATTCTTTTCAAGTGCAAGCAGTAGGTTCACAAAGATAAGCCAAATGCTAGGGTGATTAAATTTTAAGTGATTGAAATATTTCAAAATGTGTTTTAAATTGGTGATAGAATTAGATTAATAGTATGTCCTTAAATTCAAATATATAGAAATTAAATAGCTTATAAATAACCTATGGCTCAAAGAAGAATCATAGAGGATGTTAGAAAATATTTCTAACTGAAAGATAGAAGTAGAGTATGAAGAAATTCACACAGAGGAATCTTCTAACATTCTCCAAGATAATAGCAATGATTAAAGCACAGATTTATACAGTACTTTATAGTTTACATATATTCTGAAATTTTATCTTAACCACTGTAGAGAAGATGTTAATGTAAATGGGTGTCATTATACACCCAGAGGAGTCTATTGAACATCTCCACACTTTTAAGGAATGGTAAAGAGGTCTGTCAGGTTGCTGGTCAACCCAAAGGGGGGGATAATCATGTCCCCCTGCCCTGGCTTCCAGCCTTGCCACATACTACTCTTCCTCAAGGATTCCCTACCCTTTCTACACCTGAGCCTATCCCATTGCTTCCCTTGCAATGCATAATAACATTCAAGAACGTTTATGCATGAACTCTGTTGAATAGTTTAAACCAAGGTTAGCTATGACTGACTCTCCACTTCTCAATAAATGGACCAACACAAATCCAGGCTTTCTCAGACCAAGTCCAGCGATCCTTCATTACAGGAGAACCTTCCTACTAGGACACATTTGGTATGAAAAACTTAATCCCACTTAAAGTAATGACCAAAATTTCATAGGAATTAGTGAACTGGGGGTATGATAATGAAATAAATCTGAGAAATGAAAGAAAAAAATATAGAGGGTGAGAAAGAGAGAGAGAGAGAGAGAGAAAAAGAGAGATATTAAAATGATAGTTTTGCACTAGTTGTTAGACCAGACAGTGAATAAATCAAATTGACTATTGTGTATATGTGGAATTATGTAAATGAGATATAATACTCTTTGAGTTGCATTTGACTTTTGTAACATGATCATAAAAATGAAAATTCAATTTTCAAAAATAAAATTGAGGGCTTCACCAACTTTCCCAATGGCTTCTCTTAACTTTCAATCTTTCCATTATTTATATCTAAAGTAAATATTTGACCCAAATCCTGGTCTCATTCATCTTCTTCACTCATTAATCCTATCAATTTCTCTGTTACCAGATTGAGAGGTAGGGAGTATAATTTTAAAGGTTTATCAATATCATGTACATTAACAGCATAAAATCTTGCACTTTTTGCAAGATTTGTCATTTTCTTTGGCGTTTGTTTTAACATATTTACATTATACAATTGAATGTCATCTATCAGATGACTGAGAATAGAAGATAATATTAAGCAAGAGAAATGTATGTTACTTGGAATTAATTTTACATGGGGTCATGGTAACTTCTGTGACTATTGGGAGTCAAATTGTTAATTTTCAGAAAGTTCTCCCCCCTCCTCACTATAACTATTTAAGAAGCATTCAAAACAGAAGTAAGGAATGTGTTAATTTCCTATAATATTAAATAAGTATCCTCTCAGAAGTTATGCCTGAGAACATACTATGGCCAAGGTGGCATGTATACACCAAAACCCATGCTCCCCCTTTTTTCTTGGGCACTCAGCTTGACTTCCCTCCCCACCCTTCTTGCAACTAAGTGGTGCCATAAAAGAAGTTTTCCCAAGTCCACAGTGGTGGCATATGCCTGTAATCCCCATATTTGAGAGGTGAGACAGAAGGATCACAGGTTCGAGGACAGCCACAGCAACTTAGCAAAACCCTCAGCAACTTAGTGAGACTCTATTTCAAAAAACTTAAAAAAAATTAAATAGGGCTGGGGTTATAGCTTGGAGGTAAAATGCCTCTAGGGTCAACCTCCAACCCCCCCCCAAAAGTAAGTAGCTCTCCCAGTAGACCCTGAGCAGAGTGTGATGTGTGTCCCTTCCCAGCTAAGGTAACAAAGAACCAGTGAATGTCGTCCCTGTTGTCTTGCTTCCCTGTCTGCTAGCAAAATGCAAAGGAGTTAGTGGAGGACTCCAAACCCCTAGGAAATGGAGGCTTTCTCTTTTAAGAAATAAAGCTCTATTGGGTCAAGACACCAAGATTTTAGAGATTTTTTGTTATAGCAATTAGTCTTCCTTTGAATAGTATCCTGAGTGTATCTATATGGGACTACTATTAAACAGACTAAATTTGTCCTGGAATTTGGCAAACTTTGAGCAGTTACAGTGATTCCATTCAACAAGAATGTCTTGAGTATTTACCCTGTATTTAGTGGTATGGTACAATGAATGTGGTACTGGGCGTCTAGAGAGATGTTGGAAATGAAGTATAAACAGTTACTGAATTCCCCTTTTCACCTCCTATTACCTCTTCCCTGGATCACAGCTAGTACCCACTCACTACCTCCAAATACCATACATATGAATTTGAGAATGAGGTTTCCCACATATTAACTTTTGGGGGACACATTCAAACAATGACACCCCTTCATCAGAATAGTTCTTTCAGGTCTAGTTTATTACCTATCCGTGCTATGTGTTCCCTTACATATTCCCTCTCTGCCTATCCCACCAAACCATATTACCACAGTCCATAAAGTTATGTGTATCTTCTACCATTTTATGAATTCCTTGAAACTGGTGTGAACAACTATTGTCTTACCTTCACAATCTCAAAAAATACTTGTTAAGAATGTTAAGGATTGAGGTAGTCCCCTGGATTATTCAAGTCAGCACTAAATACAATTACAAGTCTCTTTGTAAAAGGGAGGCAGAGGGAGATTCCCTGACACAGAGGAGAAGCTAGTTTGAAGACAGAGCAGAGAGAGACTTGAAGATGCTGGTCTTGAAGATTGAAGGATGCGGCCAAAGATTGAAGGATGTGGCCACAGATGACTCGAAGCTCTCCAATCACTACATCTAGCTCAATTCCAAGACCTAGGTGATGGTACATACTCCTCCATCCAGACTGGCTAGTCATAGTTCAATGACATATTATATATAAAAAAAAATTACTTGCAAAGCCCTACAACACACAATACAGAATAAGCCAGCAGAGAACTGGGAGACACACACAGCAATAATGAAATCCTGCTAAGTACACATTAACCCTCTCCCCACTTCAGTTCCCCAAGATTGGGGTGAGCTTCCTTAATAGACCTTGATTCTCGTCTCTTGGAAAAATGTCCTTGTCCATTTTCCCCACGTGCCCAAGGATTTTTTTTTTATTTTTTGTCTGTAAATCTCCATGGCCCTGTCTGGGGAGCACAGTGGAGACTGTATCTTCCTTGGGAATACACAGCTTTCACAGCCAGATTCTACCTGCAAATTTCAATCTCTGAAAAGTGTACTGTTGTTGGTTTTCTTCCTCAGTACCTATTTATTAAGCCTACACTCTGTGTGAGAACCAGCCACTGGGTTTAAGAACACAGAATCCCTCTTTTCATGTATCTTACATCCTAGTGAAGGAGACAGACTGGAGGTTGTTTTAAAGTTCAAACAACCCAAACTACTTCAGTCCTGGCTCACAGTTCCCTTGGCAATGTGAGTGCTTCAAAAATTTAGTATGCTCACGTCATTACATAGTTCTGATCCTAAACTTAGTTCTCAAATCTGTTTTCTGTTGGTTTGTGTCCTAGCCCCATTTTTTTTTAAAGATTCTGGCAGCTACTTGGAAGACATAGGAGACAGTAGACTCAGGTGGGAAGAAGATAAGGCCATTTATCTGACCTTTGTCTCTGGCTAAGTCATTCTGTTCAAATATGAAGATTTCCTGGAACTTTGTCAATCAAAGCCTTTTCAGTTTTATCTGAAAAATGGGGCTCCAACCCTGTACTAGGGATTCTTTCCATTTCCTGTGATACTGTTTCCAACACACAGTCGTGGTTTTGCATCCACGTTTCCTAGTGCAATGATTCTCGGAATTTTGTCCCCACACCAGCCAGACTCTGCATCACCTGGAAAGCTACTAGAAATGCAAAATCTCAAACCCACTGAATCAAATCCTCTGGACATGGTTCTCTGGAATCCTCGTTTCCACAAGCTCCCCAGCTGAGTCAGATGCACACTGATGCTGAGAGTCACTGCTCCAGAGCCACAGGGATGGACCTGCTGTGTTGTGACAGGTGGATGCATTCTGCCTGGAGCAAGGAGTCCATGTTGGTGGTGGGGAGAACAACACAAATCATACAGAAAAAGAGAAGTAACAACCATTAGGTGAAGGTGATTCTTTTCTGACAGTGAGATGGTCAACATGGCTTTTCCTGACCAGTGTTGTTAAAGAATTACAGCCTGAGCCGGGCATGGTGGTGCACACTTGTAATCCCAGTACTTGGAAGGCTGAGACCGGAGGATCTGGGTTCGCTGCCAGCCTCAGCTACTTAGTGAGGCCCTCCACAACTTAGTGAGACCCTGTTTCAAAATAAAGAATAAAAAATAAGGCTGGGGGTATAGCTCAGGGATAGAATGCCCCTGGGTTCAATCCCCAATACCTCAAAAAAAAAAAAGAATTACAGCCTGCTTGAAGGTGACCACACTCCTCTGTGGTCTGTGCTCACAGTCAACATCAATGGTTTCCCTTTAGATGATGTCATGGCGTGGTTGCCCATCTCTGCAGAGTGCTCCTGTTTCCTTTGGGGATCAGTTTTCCATTCCAGATGGTCTCAAGGGTACCATCAGTCATGGAGTTCCATGCCTTTGTTTACAAGAGTACTATGACTCAAGGCCAGCTGAGCTGGTAATCTATCCCTGTGACATCAACAGTTATCATGGGCAAAGACATGTGACTCAGGCACAGACAATCGGAAGCCAATAAGAGCCGATGACTAAGCGATGCTTGGCACTGAAAGTCACAGTTGTCTGCACACCTGTCCACAAGGCTGGGCACAAAGCCAGTGAGGCTCTTCATATACCCTGGCTTAGTTGGGGCATAAAATACTAGCCATTATAATATACAAGTCTCCAAATTCAGGGCCTTAACAGAGGCAAAATGTATTTCTTGCTCATGTAAGAGCCAAGGTGGATGTTTTTGGATAGGAGGCAATCGTTCACACAGTCACCCAGAGATCTGGGCTCCTTCCATCTTCTACCTTCATCAACCCCTCATCCTCAGAGACTTCAGCTTGGTTCCCTGAATCTGGTCAGTACATAGTAAAAGAGAGAGCATGTGAATGACTACACATTCCATTGTGTAGAAAAGTCTCATGACTACATCAAAAGGCAAGGAAGGCTGGCAAAAGAGGCATGGATATGTACCAAGAGGCAAAGGAAATTTGTCAACCCATAGTGGTCTGTGCCACATACCTATTCATAACAATTGGTTCATGTGGTGGACATATGACCTAAGACAGCCAATCAGAAATGAAGTCTTAAGACGTCCTGACATAATTTTAAGGTCATTATCTAGTATAAGCCTGAGGTGGTCTGTCCAACACGGTTTCTTTCTTTTTTTTTTTTTTTAACTTTTTATGTTCATTTATTGGTGCATTGTAAATTATAATTATACATTTTGATATATGTCAGGGTATGAACATCATACATGCACACATTGCACATTTAGCCCTCCCTCCAATCCCACCCTATTCCCTCCCCCTTCCCTCCCTTTCATGCTCCAGATAGTGATTGAGTCTTCTTTCTATGCCATCCACAGAGTAAAAGAAACCACTTAACACATAGAGAACAAGTGCCAAGATGCTGAGCAAGTCCTAACCACTCTGTTTTGGATCTTTCACCCATTATCTTACAGATTCCCTCCAAACTCATCCTTTCTAGTGAACTGAGCCAATAGGCTCCTCTTCTTGCAGGGAAATTTGAATCACATACTGAAATAGACAGCCTTGGTCAAATGCTTGACTTCCAAACAACAACAAATGTTGGCGAGGATGTGGGGAAACTGGGACTCTTCTACACTGTTGGTGGGATTGCAAGCTAGTTCAACCACTATGGAGATCAGTGTGGAGATTCCTCAGAAAACTGGGATTGGATCCACCATATGATCCAGCTATACCACTACTGGGTATCATACCAAAGGGATTGAAACTAGAAAACAACAGTAATATATGCATACCCATGTTCATAGTCGCACAATTCACAGTGGCAAAATTATGGAACCAACCTAGATGTCCATCAGCAGATGAATGGGTTACAAAATTATGGGAAATACACACAATGGAATTCTACTCAGCAATAAAGAAGAACAAAATAACAGCATTTGCAAGAAAATGGAAGGATCTAGAGAACATTATGTTAAGTGAGATTAGCCAATCACAAAAAAAGAAGGGGCATATGTTTTCATTAATATGCACAACCTAGAGAGTAGTAGGGACACAAAAGGGACTCCAGTGACAACAGAGAACCCTCAGTGGTACAAAGGAGGGGGTACAAGGGAAGGGGAAGGGCAAGAAAGAAGTGAGTCTATGGAATTACTATCATAAACAATGTGTACATATGAGATTATACCAACATCATTCTTAGTGCTATATAAGGGAGGAGGCGGGGGGGGGAGGGACACCAAGAGCTGTGTGCATGTATATTAACACCAAACTGATATTTATTGTGATGTGAGACTACAATGCACCAATAAAAACATGTAAAAAAAATGCTTGACTTCTTCTCTAACATAGGTTATCATTCTAGATCTCTGCTAGAGTGGAAAGAGAGGGAGAAGGCAGGTTTATTTATTTATTTATTTATTTATGTCTAGTCTGAAGTAAGTAAATCTTTCTCATTTTTTAGTTGTTTTTTTTTTTTTTTGCGGTACCGGGGATTGAACCCGGGGCGTTCTACCTCCGCGCTACACCCCTGGCCCTATTTTTTTATACTTTATTTTGAAACCAGGTCTCACGAAGTTGCGGAGGGCCTCACTAGGTAGAGAGAGAGAGAGAGAGAGAGAGAGCTGAGGCTGGCCACGAACCCGGATCCTCTGGTCTCTGCCTCCCAAAGTACTGGGATTACAAGCATACGCCACCACGCCCGGCTTCATTTTTTAGTTTTTATACATTGTCTTACAGTTTAAAAACACAGGCATTTGTAGTATATATGAACAAAAACAGAGCGTGGAATATAAGAAACTCATTTTTAAAAATCAACATCTAGGCTGGGCATGGTGGTACATGCCTGTAATCCCAGTACTTGGCAGGTTGAAACAGGAGGATCACAGGTTCAAGACCAGCCTCAGCAACTTAGCAAGACCCTCAACAACTTGGCGGGATCCTGTTTCAGAACAAAATAGGGCTGGGAGTATAGCTCAAAGATAGAATGCCCCTGGATTCAAGCCACAGTAGAAAATATATTTATACACACACACACGTGTGCACGCACACACACACACACACACACACACACACACACACATACATATATCCATACTTTAACCTGGAATCTAATATTTCTTCCCCGCTATGTATCTTTAAGAGAAAATAAATGTCAGCAGTGAGACTTTAAAACATCATTGGTTGTTAGTTATACTCTAAATTCAGAAATATTAAAATGTGAAAAGATATTTATCTTATAACCAACATAATGTTGGAACATCTAGACTTTAGTTAAGAACTCTGGCTTTTTTTTTGTGTGTGTGGTACCGGGGATTGAACCCAGGGGCGTTCTACCTCCGAGCTACACCCCCAGCCCTATTTTGTATACTTTATTTTGAAACCGGGTCTCACAAAGTTGTGGAGGGCCTCACTAAGGAGAGAGAGAGAGAGAGAGAGAGAGAGAGAGAGACAGGGAGAGAGAGAGAGAGAGAGAGAGAGACAGGGAGAGAGAGAGAGTAGAGCTGAGGCTGGCCACGAACCCGGATCCTCCAGTCTCCGCCTCCCAAAGTACTGGGATTACAAGCGTGCGTCACCACGCCCGGCTAGAACTCTGGCTTTTGAAGCTAATTTTGATTCAAGGATAAAATTTTGGCCCTACATTTATTAGTTGAATGATCTTGGAAAATAACTTCAACTTCCATAATGAAATCTAAAATTTGAGACTAATAACAATCTTTAAAAATTTCAGAGCCAGGCATGGTGGCACACCCCTCTAAACCCAGTACTTGGGAAGTTGAGACAGAAGGATCACAGGTTCAAGACCAGCCTCTGTAACATAGCAAGACTCTCAGCAACCTAGCAAGACCCTGCTTCAAAACAAAAACTAAAAAGGGTCTGGGGGTGTATCTCGAAGGCAGAACACCCATGGGTTCAATCCCAGTAACACCAAACAAACAAATAAAAATTCTAGGGTCATTGGGCATATTTAATGTGTGGATGCAGGCACGATGCTCAGCACAATGACAGACACAAAGTAAAAGATGTTTACAGATGTTTTGGTTGTCTACCAAGCCTTTCTCTTCCCTCATTAACAGAACTCCAGTTTTATTTACTTGCCTCAGAGAACACTATCTGTTAAGAAGATCGGGACTCTACTAAACCCAAGGGGGTGAACCATAATTTTCTCTCAGTCGATCTGAGAGATTTGCCTCTTGTCAAGTGATTGGTTTAGGCATAAACATATTCGTGTCACTAAGATTCGAGGAGGTGTTCTATGGGAGCTTTAATAATGGGAAGCATGATAGTGCTTCCCATTACAACAATGGAAGTTGTAATCTGCATGAAGCCTGGAATGGCCATAGCCATTTTGATAACTTGAGGGTTGTAATACCAACATGCTGAGAGTGACAGGATAGAAATAAGGCAGACTTTGGATCTTTGAGGGATAATAACGAACCACTGGCAATCAAACCTGGAAACTCCTACCTTTAAGCCCTTTTGTACAATAAGTAATTAATGGCACCTTTAAGCAACTTTACTTCAATTTTCTATAATTTGTAGCAGAAAAGGCCTGAAATTGATGTACAATTCAATAACTCTGAATACTTACAGATACTTCTGTTGCTGTTGTTATTTGATTACTTGATGTCTTCCTTCCCAAGTGTTTTCATCTATCAAACAAGGAATAAAAAATTTTTGAGAGCTATCAATAGGATGGATGAGAAAACATATATAGAGTAGTTTGTCCATTGGCTTGTCCAAAGAAAGCACCCAACAGAGCTTGGCTCCCCTTCCTCTTCCTTCTCCTCCTACTGTTTTATCTTTATATTATCACTCTATAGGCCAGTGTCATACCATTGTATTATCTTTTCACAATTCTCTCTTGCTCCAGCAAGTATCCTGGTTCACAATGAGTACGGTTCACTCCATTCTGCTGACTTTGAGCTCTACCATGTGTCTTGCTTCAGTCACTGGAATGTGAGAAGATATAATCTGTAGTCTGTCTCTCCACAGGTTTCTGGGTTTTTTTTTTTGGGGGGGGGTTATACTTTTCTTGGTGCATTACAGTCTCACATCATAATGTAGTTCATAGTGATAGTGACATACATGCACACAGCACTTGCTGGGCTTTCCCCACAGGTTTTTCATTTGCTTGTGTAGTTCAGCTTACTCTCTGATACTATTGCCATTTGCCATAAGAAGAATGTGTCCCAAGTTCTCTTGTTCCTTCACTCTGGATCCAGGAATGAGAGCCATGCGGAAAAGACCTAAAGTCTTCAGTCTACAGTCTGAAGCTGAGCTGGTCCAGCCAACTTGCAGTTGCTAATCCAGCAAGTTGCTGGAGAGGAATCTGAGTGCAAACATAAATGTTTGTTCCTATAAGTCACTGAGATTCAGAAAATGCTTGCTATATAGCATTATAGTCATGAAAAACTGACTAATACAGCCCAACACACACACACACACACACACACACACACACACACACGATAAAGAGAGCCCCAGAGTCTTTCCTAAATGTGTCGCATGGTTCAGAGGGACCCGTGACATCTGGGATAGGTTCTGAAACAGTGCAAGGGCTGCTGGTCTTCTAAGAGGTGGAAAGCTCAGGATACTAGATAGACTTCCTCTTCACAACATTTAACTGACACATATGAGCCAGGTCCTTCCTATAGCATTGATGGCAATTGAGACAAAAGTTGGCTAAGGTTGGCTCCAGAGGAAGGAAATGGCTTGGACATTGTCAAAGGCATCTCTTGTTTACTTTGTGTGAAACAAAAGTTACTCCAAGGGAAGTGAGCCTGAGAAGCTAGAACTAGAGTCAGATGTGGAGAATGAGAGGAAGTCAGCTATGTAAAACAGGAATGGGGGACTGGAAAAACAAGAACCAAAGGTGGTGAGTCTGAGAAGGACAGTCGGAAGAGTGAGCATCGAGGTCACACACTAGAGAACAGAGAGTTGAGTGCAGAGCATTCTTGGAGAATAGCAGGTTTATGTCAAGATAGAATTTGTGGCCCACTTGTTCTAAGCCATTCGGGCTAGATATTCTTTGTATCTCAGTAAGCACTAGAGACAAGAAGTTGGGAGAACGACCAACAGGTGCATCAAGGACAATGGGGACTCATCACTCTGGTTTGCTGGCTGGACCTCCATGCCTTTGAGATTCAGCTTCAGAATTTCTCATACTGGTCCTCTGAGAAAGTGAGCCTCCCTTAATCCCCAAACCTCTAGTGGAATCTCTGCTTCCCAGCATGTCTGTCTCCTTGTCTGATGTCTGCAAGTTGCCTCTTGCTAGAGTCCCTCCTTATCTGCCAGGACTCCCAGTAGCATTCTCTTGCTGGGCTTCCTCTATGCTGACCTCTGGAGAAGCTGGACCACTGACTTCCACCTCCCACCAAGGCCTCTTTTCCTGCGTCCCATCTCCTTCTTTGTCCTGGCTCACCCAGGGGTATCCACAGTGTTCTGTCTGGTCCTCAGTTCTTGGCTATTCTTCATAGACCTTGCTGTGCTCCACTGCCTAGGATCTGACACTTATATAGGCTTGAGAAGTTCCTACAGCCTCCTTGAGTGACCTTCTCTGCTTAACTTTCTGATCCTTGAAATTATACTTTTATAGATGTGGTCCTTTGGTTCACATTAAAATCTAAATTCCCCATGGGAGAGACCCTATTAAGCCTTGCAGGGAGTTACTAATTTACATCTTAATGTGAATGAGGTTATTGGATTCCCCGCCCCCCTTAAAGAAACCTTTGATGGGAGCAGGGGAAAGGTAGAGAAAGAATGATCCCCAGATGGTGATGTAAGAGGCTCAGAAAGATGGCTGTGGAGACTGGGAAAGGAAACAGCTTCGTGTGGGGCATTTAGTGCACATAAGGGTTCCAGGTGCTTCTTTTAACCTTAAAGAGTAAAGTTTTTTGTTTTTCTTTGTTTTGTTTGGAATTTAACTCTTACTGAGTTATATCTGTGATGCAGCACCATAATGCATTTTGAAAGCAAAAGAATTAATGGCGTGTTAGTCATTTTCTGCTACAGTAACAACACTACAGACTGGGTAAATTATAACCAGAATGTCTCTGTCAACATTCTCACTGCTATAAGCTAAAAAGACTGACCAAATAACTTGGAGGAAGGAAGATTTATTTGCTCACAGGTTTTTGGAGATTCCAGGTTCAGTCCAAGTGAGGCCGGGGTCTGGAGCTCCGGGCATGGCGGTGGGAAACAGAGGAGAGAGCGAGGCTCTGCTCTCACGTCATGGAGGCCGGAAGCAAGAGAGAACAGGGGGAGTTAGAAGGATACATAATCCCCAAGGCTACACCCCCACGGACCCCTCCTTAGCAACCAAACCCAGCTTCAGTATTGCTTCCTTGTTTTCGTGAGGGCTAGAGGTACATTCTCAATCCACACCATTGCACAGAAGTTGATTTGGCTTGTGGTTCTGGAGGCTGGGAAGTCTGAGATTGAGGCTCTGCATCTGGTGAGGGTCTTCTTGCTGTGTCATAGCATGGCAGTAGGGACACATGGGGGAGACAGACAGCCAGAGAGCTGAACTTACCTTTTATATCTGAAGCCCACTTTTGTGATAATGGCATCAATCCATTCAAAAGGACAGAGTTCTCCTGACCTAATTACCTCTTAAAAGTCCCACCTCTCACCTCTCAACATTGTTACAATGGCAATTAAATCTCAAAATCAGTTTTGGAAGGGAAGTTCAAGCCATAGCAAATGGCAAACATGGTTACATCGTTACAGTGAGAATCAGTCAGCATATGGAAGACACTGAGTATGTAGGATGATGGATGTAAATGAATTGCAGAACTGGCTGGCTATTGTGTGGGCAATAGCTAAAGCAACTCCAAAAAGCGGCTTGCTCTAGGGAGGCTGATCTCTCTGCTAGGATAATATGGTGAGTGTCTTATTTGGTTATTCTATTTTGGGGGCTGGCCCTAAGTGTACATTTTGCAGCAACTCAGTTTTGCTGGTACATGCAACAGACCAGCTTCAAAGGACTGACTCATAGCTCTCAAATTCACAAGAGTGTGGTGAGAGACCTTTCTAGTGTACACAATATTTTATACACTGTCAGCACACCTGATTCCTAGTATCAGGGTCAGTGGGAAGCCAAAGCAGTAGCAAGGTGCTAGCCTGGTAGAAATGCGTGGTGTGGAAAGGCTTGTCCTCAAAGCTACCTCTGAGTTCTTAGGTGCCAGGAACCAGGCTGAGAACTTAGTTTCTTATTTAATTCTCAAAACAACCCACAAGCAAGTGCATCCATTATTCCCTTGTTACAGATAAGTAAGTGAGGCTCTAAGAATTTAATTGGTTTACTCTAGGTCCTGGGGCTGGAAAGTTCCTAGGCTTGATTCAACCCCAAGGAGCTTGTAAAATCAAACTAAGTGGTCTTGAGCTACATGGAAGAACTGGAAGTGGACCTGGGTGTGGAAGGATGGGCCAGTGTGAGTGGGCAAAGGGAAGAGAAGACAGTCCATACATATCCAGAAGTAAACATAAATGGTCTGTAAGTCTAGACCCCAGTTCAAATCTCAGAGCTGGGTTTACTACACAAAAAAAGGGCAGGTTAAGAAATGATCCCCTGACAGCTACACCCCACCTTATTCCTCTTACATTCTTAAAACAAATTGGGAAAGAGGATAACTTGGGGCTCTGTAGAGATGTATTGCTAGTCTTTATAGAGTTGAGATTTTTATCAAGCTGAAAATTGTAATTTCTTTTGAAAAATTTAAAGTAAAACTATTTTTAAAATTACAATTTTATAGAGTTATAAAATAAGTAAAGAAGAATAATCAAGAATTGGATTGTCATATTGTTTGTGGCTAAAGATATTTTAGATATTTGGGGAGTGGGGTGATAATTCACAGGCAAAAAAAGAAAAGAAAAGGAAAAAAAATCCCAGTATGGTCTGTGTCAATCCTATGGAAGAAGAGGGCATCTAAATATAGTACATGCCCATCATATCTATACTAATAGAGGTGACAGGAAAGTTTTGTATTAATGGGAGAACTAAATTAATAGAATTTTTCAAGCAGGACAATGTGTCCAATTAGAGCTTAGTGATATATTTTAGGATAAGTTGATTGTGAGCAATTCAGCAGTAATTTCTTTTTTTTTTTTTTTTTTTGCGGTACCGGGGATTGAACGCAGGGGCGTTCCACCTCCGCGCTACGCCCCCGGCCATATTTTTTTATGCTTTATTTTTGAAACCGGGTCTCACGAAGATGCAGAGGGCCTCACTAGGTAGAGAGAGAGAGAGACAGGGAGAGAGAGAGAGAGAGAGAGAAAGAGAGAGAGAGAGAGGAGAGAGGAGAGAGATAAATCGCGCGCGTGCGCGCCCGCGCGCTAAGGTTGGCCACGAACTCAGATCCTCCGGTCTCCGCCTCCCAAAGTACTGGGATTACAAGCGTGCGCCACCACGCCCGGCAGTAATTTCTTAAAGAATTGACAGGAATATGGAAAAAATCAAGAAGTAATCTAAGTCCAATATAAGACAAATGCAGAAATCTGATAAACTACAAAAATTTCATTAATGAACTTATGGCTCAGTGCTTATAATGTGATCATTCTGCTATAATGGGACTTATTTTTTTCTCTCACTAAATTTCGGGAGTAATATTTGGAAAACAAGGTTTATTGTTTAAATATGTATGCATAAAAGTATGTGATGAGAGTTTACATTTTATCCACAATAGAGGTGTTCCTACCATTTAATGTTCTTTCCCTTGCCCTGATCTCTTCAATGAGCTTTCCGCTGTGAACACAGTAAGGTTCGGGAGTAGCATAGTCCAGAGAGCTTCCGGAGATGATGGAATGTTCTCTGTGCACTGTCCAAGATGAGGGCTACTATCAACCTTTGGCTACTGAGTGCTCAAAACATGGCTAGCATAACCAATCAAATAGTTATTTATGGCTAGTGAAAAATAACTATTGAGCCGGGCATGGTGGCACACACTTGTAATCCCAGTACTTTGGGAGGCGGAGACCGGAGGATCCGGGTTCGGGGCCAGCCTCAGCTCTCTCTCTCTCTCTCTCTCTCTCTCTACTTAGTGAGGCCCTCCACAACTTCGTGAGACCTGGTTTCAAAATAAAGTATAAAAAATAGGGCTGGGGGTGTAGCGCGGAGGTAGAATGTCCCTGGGTTCAATCCCCGGTACCGCAAAAAAAAAAAAAAGAAAAATAAATATTGGATGGCACAGCTCTAGATAGCAAAAATATGCCCACATAGAGAAAATCAAAAGTGGAGAGAGTTTTTTTTATATAAAAAGGCCTTTGTCATATAACGTCTATGAATCTTAGATATAATTGTTCCCATATTTCAGATGAGAACAATGACATTCAGAGATACTGTTTTGCCCAAGGTTTTACAGCTAGAATGTGAATATAGGTGTGAGACACCAAAATCTCAACATTTTCCAGGAATCTGGCCTGGTTTATAATGCATGTATCCATGCTTCTATTGCTGAACACTTATGTTAATTTCAGTTTTTTATTTCTCAGGACCCTGATTCATTGAAATCTGCACTACTAATTATATATTTTGAAGAGGCTGCTAGGAGTGAACTTACAATGACAGAATTCATAAATATTGCAAATTATTTTCAGGAATATTTATGCTCCCACCAGTCAAGTCAGAGAGTGTCTATTTCATCTCTTTTAACTGTGGTCATTTAAGGATGTCTTTGTTATGCAAAGACTTGAAAGGTATCTTGTTTTTAATTTTGTATTTGTTTAATTACCATAAGCGAGACTGAACATTCTTGGGCTTCTAAGAACTTGGAGATCATTTCATTTCATTTTTTTGTGGTGCTGGGGATAGAAGCCAGGGTTTCACACATGCTGAGCATATGCTCCACCACTGAGCCACATCCACAGTCCCTAGGAGATTCTTAGCACAATGAAACCCATTATTCTATATCATTAAAATGTAATTTTAGAGTATACAAAATGAAAACCAAATAAAAACAATATAAAGAAGAATAAAAATCTGCCTGATGAGTGATTCTATTACATAACAATAAAAGATTAATTATCCTAGTGTATTTAATTATTTATCTATATCTTTAGCTTCTTGGCCGATTAATTTAAGGACAGAGAAATTTAGTAGCTTAAAAGATGCTGACACTTGAATAAGAGAGAAGACAAGACATCTCTAAAACATAGAAATTAAAATTTCAGGAAAATATCACTGAGTAAGGTGAGTTGAACCTATAGATTGAAATTCAATGGCAACAATGATAGGTGTTAACTTCACTCTGGGGTTAATAGCTAATTAGTAAATCTCAAGTTATGATTATCTATAAAATGAAAAGCAAAGAGAAACTGAGAAAATCAGCCTTACTCCTCTGGTATCTTAATCCCCACTAACAATGGATGAGAGTTCCTGTTGTACCATGTATATATTTTTAAGAGACTCAAAAGAAAAACTTTATGAAAAGAACATTTGGACTAGTTACATAATGTTTGAAAAATACCATGGTGCCAAAGGAATACAATGCAATGTAGACGTGCTTCTCCTTCATCTCCACAGGAAGAAACAGGTTGGGCCACACTGGCCATCACTTTACTCAAACTAAGATTTCTTAAGAGGGAGAGTACATTTATAACTAATTAAAAGGCTGATATTTGGCATGACCTCATCTGATTTATTCACAAGGAAACCTCATCGCATTGTATCTCTGGTGACTCACAAGGAAAGCACATCTTCTAGATTTCATTGTATTTCTTCAGTACCATTGTATTTTTAAAACATTACATAACAAGACCACATGTTCATTTTTATAAAGTTTATCCTTTGAGTCTCTTAAAAATATATACATAGGGTAACAGGAGCTCTCATTCATTGCTAGCAAGGATACAAAATGGTCCAACCACTTTTAAAGACAGTTTTTTAGAAAAGTTAGCAACTTCTTACCAGGCAATTCAGGAAAACTGCTTCTTGGTATTTACCCAAAGGACCTGAAAACTGATGTCTACACAACAACCTGCACATGGAAGTTTATTCATAATTGCCAAAGCTTTTAAGCAACCAAGATGTTCTTCAGTGGGTGAATGGAAAAATGAACTGCGTTATGTCTAGACAATGACATCTCATTGTCTAATGCTAAAAAGAAATGAACTATTAAGTCATGAAAAGACATGAAGAAATCTTAAACACATAATGCTAAGTTAAAAAGCCAACCGGAAAAGGCTACCCAATGTATGATTCCAACTACATAGCATTCTGGAAAAGGCAAAACTATGGGAACAGTAAAAAGTGCAGTGGTTGGTTGCTGGGGATTAAGATGAACAATGGATATAGATGGAGCACAAAGGATTTTTAGGGTAGTTGAAATATGCTATATGGTATCATCGTGGTTGATACATGTCTAAATCCATAGAATGTATAGCACCAAGAATGAACCCTAATGTAAACTATTGCTCATTGAATGATAATGATGTGTTTAGGTTCATTATTTGTAATGTATGTACCACTCTGGTGAGGGATATTGATAATGAAGGAGGCTAAGCATGTGTGGGGGCAAGGGTGAGTGGGAAATCTCTGTACTTTCAACCTTGCAATAAACCTAAAACTTCTCTAAAATACAGTCTGAAAAACATATTTGTAAGTAATGTAAATATTTATTTTATAGTGATATTATATATGTGTATATATACACATATATAACTGAAGACTCAAATAGAAGTACAAACACGAAATGATTTCCATTCATTCTAATGACTACTTTCAATTTTCTGGGCTGATTTGCTTCTCCTACTCTTTTTTTTTTTTAATTAGTGGGAATTGAACCCAGACCTTGCACATACTAGCCAAGAGCTGTATACTAGCCTGCTCCTTCTACTCTTACTGGCATCCTGGATTGATTCTAACACTACCTAGCCACTTTTTGATTGGTCAGGATTAGCTAAGTTAGGCTCAAGTAACAAATGAACCTTTAAATCTCAGTGTCTGAGCACATCAGAGATTCATGATTCACTGAGAGACCGAGGACTCTCCAGGGCAGCATGTGTCCACACGATGACTCAGGAACCTGTCTGCTTTCACACTGTGGCTCCATCGCTTCAACATATGGCTTCTAGCTGGACGAAGAGCCTGCACTTTCACAACTGATCCTGGCCGGCCAGTGGATTCTGTCTTTATTCCAAATGTCGATGTTTTATGTATCATGTGTTCCTTTGCATTGACTTTTACTTTTTTTAAAAAAATATTGCATTAAAGCACTCATCATCCAGATTCCTGAGTTTTTCTGGTGGCCCCATAAATTTTATGCCCGAGGCAAATCCCTCCCTTGCATATCCCTAGTGCTGGCTCTGCCTTGGGTGGAAACACTCATTGATCAGCAACCTGTCAGTGGGATCTGCAGCCACGGGCTCTGACCTCTGGAACTTCTTCCCACTCCACCATCCTTTTCAGCCACATTCAAAATTGACATTTAGGAAAAGACCTTTCTTCAGTTACTTCATATCTGAAACAGTCACTAGGGTATACTCTGTTTGGCAATATGTTTCTCCCCCAAACCTAGCAGGCTTAAGAGCTATTTGGTTTCAATCAGTTCCATGGGACCAATGACTACAATTAAAGTCTTCCTTGGAGGGACAGGGAGGAGGGTAATGGGGGGGAGATGATCAGAGTATGCTGTATGCGAATATGCCACAACGAAACCCATTATGCTGTACAGTTAAAATGCACTGATGGATAAAGTAAAAATGTCTCCCTTGGTTATTATTCTTAAGCACTATTCTATTTGGCTGATTCAGGTGCCATTCCCTGTTTTCCACTTTCTGGGGCCTACCGAGAGAGCATAGGTTTCCAGAAGAAGGCAACCAACCTACTTACTCTTATTTTTGCCTTGAGTCATTTTATTCAAAGGAAAAGTTTTACTGGACGAAATTATTTCTTTGCCTTGGAGTCCTTAAAACAACTGAAAGTTGATCCTAGTATTTTGTTGCAGAAAGCCCTATGGTTTTTAATCTCTTCTCTTTTTTTGGGTACTAGAAGCAAAGGGCTTTTCCAAACCTACAAGACTCTGAATTTCTCCAAACTCTCTATTTCCTATTATTTCTACTTACAAATTGGCAATAGTTTTATGAGCTCATGTCTTTCTTGTAACACCTCTGCCAAATCAATGGAGCCAATAGCAACCAACTCCTAAGGTTCTCTTTTCTAAACTCCTCCTCTGAAACTACAAGTCATTCAACTCATAGACCTTCTGAGTCGGGCACACTAATGGCTCTAGAAAATGTCTGTATTTTAATCCCCAGCAACTGTGAACATGTTATTTTATCGGGCAAAAAGGAATCAAGATTTCAGGTGGAATAAGATTATCAGATAACCTTTGTGATATTATAAAATTATATATATATATATGTAAAATCTATCTATCATTTATCTATCTATCTATCTATCTATCTATCTATTATCTTTCCTGGTTCATATACTTTTTTCCCGAAGGCAGGCCATAAAAACTAAAATTTTTCTTCCCTAAGGTGCAGTCATAGAAACTCTAATCTTCCCCTGCTTTTCTATCTTAGAACTGGCCATAAAGAAATTCTTCAAACTGGGCATGGTGTTGCACTCCTGTAATCCCAGTACTTGGGGGGCTGATAAAGGAGGATCACAGGTCCAAGGCCAGCCTCAGAAACTTACTGAGACCCTCAGCAACTTAGCAAGACCCTGTATCAAAATAAAAAATAAAATACGGCTGGGGGTGTCACTCAAAGGTAAAACAACCCTGAGTTCAATTACCACCAAAAAAATAGTAATAATAATAAAAGAATTTCTGTGACCTAGTCTTATCTAATAGTACATAAAGCCCTTCCTCATTCCAGATGGGTCCTGTCCTGTGCCCTGGAGGAAGGAATGTTGCACAGAGGGGCCAAGAAGAATCTCAACAGACAGGCCTTCTGGGTTTCCCCACTCAGTGTATTAGCATTTGATCCCACCCATGTTGTCCAGTCCCTTCTCAACATGGTTGTCCGTGCTTCAATCATGCCTGGACAATGAAGTCTCCATTAAACCTCAAATGGACAGAAAGCTTCCAGATAGTGAACACACTGAGGTTCCTGGAGGGTGGAATACCCAGGAGGGCATGGAAGCTCCCCCCCACACACACACACTTCCAATATCATTTCTGGGCTAGTCAGAATAGGTGAAATTTATCCTATAGTTACGAATTAACCAGGGATCCCAGTGACTTTACCTAGGTTGTTGTTGTTGTCCTTACTCGTGGAAAATCTGCTATGGGCCCAGCAGAATTTCAAGGCATCGCCCTTCCAAAAGGTGACTCAGAGATCCAGCCTGCCTACATCTTATGACTCTTTAATCTAATCTTTCAGGGGGCCAGGGCAGGGGAAAAAAACCACTGGAGAGTCTCCAAGGATATTTATTTTCTCTGCTCAAAAATGCCACTTGCCATTTTTACTCATTGTCCACTGGCCGGAATTAACACACAGGGATGAGAAATGTAGTTGTTTTGTGTGTGCCCAGAGGGGAGAGTTACATATTTCATCACTAGTTATATCTTTCTACACTTTGTTATTTAAAAGGGATTCAGCCCACTCCAATTTAGAGCTCCAGTCTCAATTGGTTTTAATCTAATCCTAGTTGAAAGCTCTTCCTATCTCCTGTCTCCTGTCTCTTTCTCCATGAGAGAAGCAGGCTTCTCTTGTACTTATCGTCCATTCAGCCTCCCTAACTCTGGGGCTACATCTCAGTCTCTCCCAGGAGCTTCCTCCCTGAGCTCCAGTTACCTGTAATAGCACACAGTGGCCCAACAGGTGATGGAGCTTCGCTGTTTCCCAGCTAGATGTCCAGTGAGATGCCAAGGTTCCTCTCTAATGGACAAACCCAAATCTTTAGGGGTGGTTTACTCAGAGCATCTTCCTTTCTTGGCATGATGGGACAAGAACCCCTTTCCTTACTGTAATGAAGAGAAAGAAAAAAGCCACGGCTTTCCTTACTAATTCAACAACTGAGGATGCCAATGATTTCCCTTTCTTTTTTTGGGGGGTGGTACCGGGGATTGAACCAGGGGCATTCTACCTCTGGGCTACACCCCCAGCCCTATTTTTTATTCTTTATTTTGAAACAGGGTCTCAGTAAGTTGTGGAGGGCCTCACTAAGTAGCTGAGGCTGGCCACGAACCCGAATCCTCTGGTCTCAGCCTCCCAAATACTGGGATTACAAGCGTGCGCCACCACACCTGGCTTCTCTTTCTATCTCTTTCTAATATCTCTGGGAAAACATAATGGACATAAACAATCAATAGAATTCATTACAGTGCCATAAGTGCAATCTAGAGTAATTCCTTTATAGTACTACCACCAAAACATTATGGAAGTTCAGAGAAGAAAGATCAATGAGAAATAGAAATAGTGTGAAAAGACTCCTGAATTAGGATTCATTGGGTTCATACAGATACAAGGTGCTGTGTTAAGAACTTGTGGTGGATAATTTTATGTGCCAATTTGACTGGGCCGTGAGAGGTTCAGACATTTGGCCCAACATTATTGTGGATATGTCTGTGAGGGTGTTTCTGGATGAGATTCATATTGGGATTGGTGGACTGAGTAAAGCAGATTTCTCTTCTTACTCTGGGTGGATTTTATCTGATCAACTGAAGATCTGAATAGAACAAAAAGGAGAGTAAGAGGAAACTCATCTTGATTGCTGAGCTGGGACACTGGTCTTTTTTAATTGTGGGACTTTTAACTAAAACTTTGTCTCTTCTTGGGTCTCCAGCCTGCCAACTTTCAGGCTAGACATCACACTAACTCTCTTGGTTCTCAGGCCCCCTGACTTGGACTGGAAATTAACCTTGGTTCTCCTGAATGTTTGGATTGCTGACTGCAGATCTTGGAACTTCTTATCCTCCATAATTACCTGAGACAATCCCTTACCATTTCTCTCTCGCTTTCTTTCCCTGTATCTCTTTCCGTCTCTTCCTCAGGATATATTTCTCTGGAGAACCCTAATAGAACACTTTATCTCATTTAATTCTCCAACAAACCCAATGAGTAAGGTCATTTGATTATCACTTTTTTACAAATAAGTAAACTGAGGTTCAGGTAGAAAGAGACCCAGCTGAGCCTAACTCTACAATCAGCTGGCTATATGAAAGAGGAAAGAAAGACCTGGACGAGTATAAAAGGAGGGGGAGCGGAAGCACATTCTCTTAAGAGACTCAATAGGCTGGAGGTAGGAATAAACCTTCCATGGACCAAGGATTCCAAGCTAATGCCCAGCCTGAGGACCCTACGGAGCTTACAATAGTGCCTGCTAGGGGGAAAGCTAGGGTAGGTGGGAAAAAAATCCCCTTTTTTGCGGTACTGGGGATTCAACACAGGGGCATTCTACCTCTGAGCTAAACCCCCAGCCCTATTTTTTATTTTTTACTTTGAATAGGGGTCTCACTAAGGTGCAGAGGGCCTCTCTACGTAGCTGAGACTGGTCGTGAACCTGTGATCCTCCTGTCTCAGCCTCCCAAGTACTGGGATTACAAGCGTGCGCCCACGCCTGGCTTGAAAAAAGACATCGTTGCAATCTTCTGCAATAGAATTACAAGAGAAAAAAAAATCAGTTAAGCAATATTGTCTGTAAATAAAGGTTCTGGGAAGATAAGATCTTGTTGAGGTGTGTTCTGTGCGGCTTCCATGAAGTTCAATATTGGTCTGGGCATGTAATTAAAGAACCAGTATTTTTCCTGATCTTAACAAAATAGTGGAGGAACTAAAGTGAAAGAAGCCACCTTGGTCTTCACCTAGATTCACCGAAGCTGCATCTGGAAAACTCCAGTGCACCAGTGAGTCCCTATTCTGCACCTACATTTAATTCTACTTAACTCATTTCTGCTTCTATTTATTTTTATTTTTCTAAATTTAGACCAAAGGCTGAGTCAACCCAGCCTTAATGCCCATAATCAGTTGGGTCTGGCTCACTGAAAAAGTACTGCTGTGCCCACATGGAAATGACATTAAAGTAGGCAAAAGAAAAATGTGCCTAAAGCCATTAACCAGATGAAACTGGGGTCATGCTTCCTAGGAAAAACATTAGTGCAGTACTAAAAAATAGAGCGGAGCAGTGGGCAATAGCTGCTATCTATCCAGATGACATTTCCAAGGTTCTAGATCTGCATTTGGGGGCTGGTAGCAATAGAACCACCTTAAAGGAGCTCAAGGGAACTATTGACACTATTTATTTATTTATTTATTTATTTATATTTCTGGTACTGGGGATTGAACCCAGAGGCATTCTACCTCCAAGCTATACCTCCATCCCGATTTTATTTCATATTTGGAAACAGGGTCTCACTAGGTTGCTGAGAGCCTCGCTAAATTGCTGAGGCTGGCTTTGAACTTGCGATCCTCCTGTCTCAGCCTCCCAAGTACTGGGATTACAAGTGTACACCACTATGTCCAGCTTACTGACACTTTGAGTAGAATTAAAAACAAGAAAACCCTTTTCATGTGCTGTAAACAGTTTCAAAGAAATGACCTGTCTTCAGATTACCAATAGTCTACATGGTCATTTCCAGAACTATTCGTCATTCTCTTTTTAAGAATAATAAACAAATAAACTTATTTATTTATTTATTTACTCAAGGTGTCAGAGAGCTAATGCAAGTTGTAATCAGTAGTTTACATCTTTAAGTAAATTTTACAATTAGTCTAGATGTTTGAATTTGCCTAGTTTCTGAATGTTATTGTGTTAATGCTATTTGAACAGTCTCTCTGTTACCAAAAGTTCTCATGTCTTATCTTATTTCCCATGATAAATTCAGATTTTCAAAAGATAATTTTAGAGAAGCCTTTTTCATCATCATGAATTTGAAATAGTTCCTCACTTATTCTCAAGGATTAGTGTATATTATTTTTTACATCTATCTACATGCCATTTGGTCTACTATATGGTATAGTCCAACTTATAGTTTATATCTATATTTAAGTTACATGTACTTATAGAAATTTATGCTTAATTTTATATTTAATATTTGATCTCCTATACGCTTTATTATATTGACAACCAGCAAATCTAGAGAATGCTTAACAGACATTTCAAATGAGTTTTAAACACTTTTACTGGTGCATTGTAATTACACATCATAGTAAGATTCAAAGTGAAACATAAATGCATGCACACATCTCGTGGTGTATTTCTCTCCATCTCCCACCTCTCTCCTCCTTCCTCCCCATACATGTTGGTGAGATTGGTAATGATACCGTCATGTATGAACATAACCTCATTGGACCTGTTCCCTTCCTCAAGCCTCATTTTCCTTCTCCTCCACCCTCTCCCAATCTCCTTCCATTATTCTACTGGTCTCTCCTTATTTGACCGAAGTTCCCTTCTTTTCCTTATTTTCATTCTAGCTTCCACATATGAGAGAAAACATATTACCCTTGACTTTCTGAGACTTGCAGACTCAGCATAATATTCTCCAGTTCCATCCATTTTCCTGCACAGCATGTAGTCTTGCTCTTTTTTTATGGCTAAGTAAAATGCCACTGTGTGTTTATAACCCATTTTCCTTATCCATTCATCTGTTGACAGACACCTAGGTTGGTTCCCCAATTTGGCTATTGTGAATTGTGCTACAGTGAACATGGGTATACATGTATCCCTATAGTATGCTGACTTTAATTCTGTTGGAAAGATACAGAGGCGTGGTATAGCTGGTGGTTCCATTCCTAATCTTTTGAGGAGCCTCCATACTGGTCTCTACAGTGACTACACTAATTTTCAGTCCCACCAACAGTGTATAAAAGCTCCTCTTTCCCCACCTCCTCTCCAGCATTTATTATTGTTTGTATTCTTGATGATTTCCATTCTAATTGGAGTTAGATGGAATCTCAGGATAGTTTTGATTTGCATCTCCCTGATTGCTAATGATGTTGAACATTTTTTATATATTTGTTGGCTATTTGTAAATTATGTTTTAAGTTTTTTATTTTAGGGCTGGGATGTAGTTCAGTGGTATACCGCTTGCCTAGCATGCACATGGCCTAGATTCCATCCCTAGCAACACACACACACACACACACACACATACACACACACACACACAATCTATATTTATATAGAGAGATATATAGATTAATTGAGGCATCTATCTATTTATATGAGCCATAATATCATTTCAGTCTCACTCTGGAAGACACATGATTTTCACTTATGTCACCAACAGGGCAAGTACTTGAGCACTATGAAAATCTAAAGACTTTATTAGTATCAGATAGAACCTTATTATTGTAGTAAAGAATTAAATTTCATAAGAACAAGTAACTTCCCATTCCTTTCACTCCTGTTATCCCTCTGTGATAGACAGAATAATGCACCTGGCCATCCACATCCTAATCTCCAGAACCTTCGAACATGCTTCCTTTCATGGCAAGAGGGACTTTGCTGATGTGATTAAAGATTCTGAGATATTGGGGATTATCCTGGATTTTCGAGACAGGCCCAGTGTAATCATGTTTCCCTAAAAGTGGAAGAGGCAGAAGAAAAGGAGGTCAGAATGGGGCCTTGCAAGCAGTATTTGACCTGCAACCAGTGTTACTGGCTTTGAACATCTAAGAAAGCCATGAACCCAGCAATGTGGCTGCCTCTAGTGGCTGACAAAGGCAGGGGAATGAATTTCCAAGAGCTAGTGATGCTGGCCTGCCAATGGTGGTCCTGGGGATTGAACCCAGGAACATCCTACCTCCAAGCTACACCTCCAGCCCTTTTTTATTTCTTAGTTTTTGAAGCAGGGTCTTACTAGGTTGCTCTAAGAGTCTTGCTACATTGCTGAAGCTGGCCTTAAACAGTGATCCTCTTGTCTCAGCTTCCCAAGTACTGGGATGACAAGTGTGAGCCACCATGCCTGACCCAGAATCTTCATTCTACCCAGGTAAACTCATTTTCATCTTTTAATCTATGGAACTGTGAGATAATAAATGTGTGTGGTTTTCAGCCACTGAGTTTTTAAGTAATTTGTTACAGCAGCTATAGAAAATGAATTCACCTCTCCTTTCTTTTTCTATTAGCAAATATTTATTAAGTATGCACCATTCTAAATCTTGTAAATTAAAAGAAAAATGAGCCAGAACATGGAAAGCGTTGCTGTTCTTTTCCTATTTTAAAATTTCCTAGTCAAGAAATATGTCCCTTTCCCTCTCGCAAGTCACCCTAAAACAAAAGAAAATGAAAAGAAGTGTGACTCTATAATCCTTACATATATAAGTAAGGACTACAAGTCAACGAAGAACAAATAGTGGTCCAGAAAGATGTGAGACAAGACGCCCCCTTACAGTAGATCTAAGATGGAAACACTATAGTTCTCCAAACAATAAAGCCTATTTTTTAGTTTTTTTTTCTTAAAGGGGATTAGAATTTGCATGTGGTTCTATTTTGTCCTATTGGAAGGAAGATTATCAAGTATAATGAGATTTTCCCTACACCAAGCTTATTGCAGAGAGTCAGGATGATGAGGATTCATAGGGGCACACTCTGTTTGTAGGAAGCAGGCTCTCAGTGTAGCAGGAGAGAGGAGAAGGATTTTGCTTTGGGAATGGCCCTGAGGCTGCTTTTTTGAGGGCTGGGAAGAGAAAAATGCAGACCTATTTCACAAACACCTCAGAGAAGATGTTATGAAACAGACCAAGGAGACAAGTTAGCATAGGTTAAGGGGAAAAAAAGAAGACAAAAATAAAATCATGTAAATGAATGCCCCAATGAGAAGTGTAGAGAGAAAAAGATCTTTCCCCCAAACGCAGTGTAGACACGGATGATAGGACTAAGTGAACAAAATAAAATGTAAAAGAACCAAGAGTTAAGAAGGATATGATGTGTAAAAATAGGATATATGGATGAGAAGCGAAGGCTATCTAAGGCACCTATAATTCATCTTTGAAATAGAAACTGAAATAATAGAGCATAACATATTTAAAGATACAATATGAGAAAATGCTAGTGTCATTACAACTTTGAATCAAAAATTTGAAAAGGTGTGCTATCTCTCACCATGAAATATTACCATCAATGTAAAAATATTCCAGTACAATTATGTTGCCTCAAAGATAAAGAAAGAACCCTTTGGGAATCTTGGTTTAAAAAAAAACATCTTTAAGGGGGAAAGTACCAGGCCAGCCTCCAACTTCCTCGCAGCAACATTACATGCTAGAAGCAATGCCTGTAATGTTCTCATGGAAGGATAAGAAAAGCTAAATCAAATATTTTATATAAAGACAAGCCATCATCTAAGCACTCAGTGGACAGACAGACGTCTTGACCTAAAATCTTTAAGGAATATGGATCTCATAATTCCTTTGAAAAGAAATCATTATAGGTCAAATGTCAGCAAACCAAGATATGAATGGAGAAAATAGAGCAACTGGACTACTGGTGAAACCATTTAATTTCAAGACCAAGACTAATTCAAATGCCAATCAAACTCAGAACATGTAGAAATAATATAAGTAATATTCAGAAAAGGAAAGAGGAGAAACCTGGAACATGGTATACATATACTGGTAAGCTTTAAAACCAGATGTCAAAGGTATTATTATAAACCAAATAAGGCAAGTAATAGAAGCAAAGAGATGTTTTATGAATATAAACACTAAATAATAATGTAAGTCACTAAAATTTTGGATGGTGAAGAGGAGGAAGAGGAGATAATTCACTATTGCTTATAGTAAGGAATGGTTGTTCATACTACAGATATAATAAACTATGGGACACCCAAAAGTCAGGTGCAGTGGTGCACACCTGTAGTCCCAGCAGTTCTGGGGTTCTGGGGATTGAACTCAGGGGCATTCTACCTCCAAGTTATACCCCCAGCCCTATTTTTTTATTCTTTATTTTGAAACAGGGTCTCACTAAGTTGCTGAGGACCTCACTAAGTAGCTGAGGCTGGCTGTGAAACGATCCTCTGGTCACAGCCTCCCAAGTACTAGGATTACAAGCGTGAGCCACCATATCTGGCTAGTTACAGCTATTTGAGAGGCTGAAGTGAGAGGATTACTTGAGTCCATGAGTTTGAGAATAGCCTTACAATATAGCCAAAAAAAAGGAAGGAAGGAAGGAAGGAAGGAAGGAAGGAAGGAAGGAAGGAAGGAAGGAGAAAGAAAGAAAGAAAGAAAGAAAGAAAGAAAGAAAGAAAGAAAGAAAGAAAGAAAGAAAATCTTGGCATCTATCACTCTGAATTCCATCAAAATGTACGATTACAGTGCACCAATAAAAATATTAAAAAAACTTGGCACATCCATGCAATGGAATGATATGAAAGTATTTTAAAGATTAAAAGAAAAGATACTTGGTGGGGTAGTACACACCCTTGACCCCAGAACTTGGGAGACTGAGATAGGACAATCACAGCTTCGAGGCCACCTCAGCGACTTTGAGAAACCCTGTTTCCAAATAAAAAATAAAAAGGCTTGGGTGTTTAGTTTGGAGGTAGACTGCCTCTGGGTTCAATTTCCAGTACCAAAAACAAAACAAAACAAAACAAAAACAAAAATAATGGAGTCTGCTCTACAGTGCTATATGCATAGATATAATTTCTAAAAATATATTAAATTTAAAAGGGAGAATAGCATAAAAGAAGAAAAATAATATATGTACATAAGTTTGTATACATATAGTGGAACAGACTCACAGGCAGGCTAAATTAGGCCCAGGAATATAAGGGTTCTTTTTTTCAGTACTTGAATGCATGGGGAGAGGCAGTCCTTTTCAGTGTCTACCCTTTTTACGCCTTTTAAATTTTGTACCTTGTGCATGTATTACTTGTTTTAAACTATATACTCTTATTCCTTTGCAAGGGAAAAAATGAGCTCGGATCCTGATTTTGCCCTCCAAAAATTTTATACGCCTTTGCGGTGAGACAGATAAACAGATAATTCTAAAACAAGGGGGCAAGTGTTACATATTAGGAATGTACCCAGAGCTTTGGGAAAACATAAGAGGCTTAATTCCTCCTGAAGGGTTAGAGAAGCTGAGTTTTGGATGGAAAGAATGATTTAAGAGATATTTATAAAACAATGTCAATCGATACTACTAAAGGACTGACTTGAGGTGTATTGTGAAGCGGTGCAAGAAGTTAAAAATGACTCACTGGTTCTGTTCCAGCCGCTCAGAGAATTCCAAGGCCATTCACTTTTAGTTCAGCAAACATTGATTACTGCTCCACTGTATCCCAAGTACCATGCCCAGTCCTGGGGCTTAGAAGTTAAAGAAGCAATGGTCCCTGTCCTCAAGGAAAGTCAAGTCTAATGATTTGGCGATGTTGCCCACAATTATCTATTGTTTCTGTATCCATATCCTATAGGAATTATCCTATATTCTGTATCCATATCTATGCCTGCCCCCTGACCATAGGAAATGATATCTAAATTTTTAATAAAAATTAAAATGGATTATTTTTACTTTGCCCATACTTGAGGACTGAGCCCAACCCCAGTGACTTGCTTTGGGCAACAATCTGTTAGCAGATGTGACAGCAGCAGAGGCCTGAGATGGGCTTCTGCACAGGCACGCGCTCCCTCCCTCTAGTATCTCTGCCATTGCCATGAAGTTAAGATGGACCAATGCCCTTTATGAACCAGCTAAATGGACGCATTTATTTCTGGTTGCATAAACTTTATTTTAAAAGGGGGAAAAGCATAAATATCACGCAGACCCTTTGCTGTTAAATGTGTGTCTGAAACCTGATACAATGAGCAGAATATTAAATATGAGGGAAGAATGCTGGCTGCCTGTGCTCCTGAGAGTCACACCTAGGCCATGGCTTTCTGCAAATTATAAAAAGGTACCCCTTCTTTGGGATAGATTTAGTCCAGGGCCTGGCAAAAGGCTTGGCCAGGGGACCATTTGAGCCAACACTTGTCCCGTTGGCTGGGTGTCCTTGTGCAAACATGTGTAGCCCTGCCTAAGTTCTAGATAGGACTTTCTTTAGCATCAGAACCTCATAAGGGGTCTAGAAACTCAGTCTTCTCATTGGTTAAGTGCTAGAGTATTTGTCACCTCATTTTATAAAACTAGGAAAGGGACATTTTTTGAGAAAACACCTACAAAATATATGGATTTTCTTTTTTCTTTTTTGGATCATGAGCTAAACTATAGGCTTTATAGAATTCTGTGAATATTCAATTAATCTTGCCTTCTTTCTTCTGGATTTTGTTGAGCTGATGAGATGACAATTTATGCAAAGGAAGGTGGTGTCCCAGTGTGACATCAGCTGGGCAGACAACCTGAACAATCACACAGCCTCTCCTGGACTTAAAATGTTCAACAATTAATTGAAGTGATTGGATCACATGATACCCTAAGTAATTTCTAGGTGGAAAGATGTAAAAATTTATTATTATTGTTATTATTATTGTTGTTATTATTATTATTATTATTATTATTATTATTGTAGTACTGGGAATTAAACCCAGGGCCTTTTGTACATGCTAGGCAAGTGCTCTACCACTCAGTCCTTTTTATTTTACTTTGAGACAGGGTCTTGTTAAGTTCCCCAGGCTGGCCTGGAACTTGTGATTCTCCAGTCTCAGCCTCCTGAGTAGCTGTGATTATAGGCATGCACCACTATGCCCTGCTAAAAATTATTATTTTTATCTTGGTCAGTTTGAATCACAATGGCAAAATTGACTGGCAAAGGAAGGTCAAAATTATTTTTGTGTGGATGAAAATGTTGAGCTTCCTGAGGCATAGAGGAATAATAAATTTCACTGAATTGTGGTTTTGTTGTGATTCCAACCACACGGAGTCAGTGAAGGAATGAAAAGAACATTGAGTCTTGTGGAGTGTGCGACTGATATTTATATTGTAAGTTCATGTATTTTTCTAATCGTATTGCAGCATAACAGAAATGGTAGGAACGAATCACTGTATTTACAGAGCTGATTTGCTCACATTTGAGAAATGGGGAGAAACATAAAATCACACAATTAGGCCAGCAGCTGAGTAGCCTCATTAAGAAGTGTGTATATTTTCCATATGCTCTCATTTCATTTTATGTAATCTTGTCATAAACATCAGATAAGTAGGGACAGTGTACTCATTTGTAAATCACATCCTGTAGGCTAAATGCTGATGTCCACTCTTGAGGCCGTCTAATTTAGATGTAACAGGACATATTCTTCACATTTCATGGGAACAATTACAAATATTCTGGCTTTAGAAAAATAATTTAATTGTCTGCTGTCTTCTTTGGGGAGAATCCTTTATATTTTATCCAGAAATATGTCATCATTTTATTTGTGCTTTTTGCATAAAACGCTTAGGAATTCATTTTACCATGACACAGAGTAACCTTTTTTCTCACAGAACAATCCATTAACAGAAATATTAAGTGCTTAGTACACTACATTGTGCTAGCGATAGGGAAATTCAAAGAATTTCATGGTCCTTCCAATGTGATTTTTTTAAACCTCACAATTTTTTGTGCCACCACAATAAATTAGATAAATTCATTTTATTATATTCATACAATGATATACTAGACAATAAGAAGCCACAGATACAAGCTGCAATACAGATGAATATCACAGATACAATGATAAAAAAAAAACCAGACACAAAAGAGTACACTCTACATGATTTCATTTATACGAAGTTCAACAACAAGAAAGAGCGATTCTGTGTTTTTAGGATGGTGATTACCTGTGCAGTGGTGGTGGCAATAGAATGGGTATACATGGGAGTGGTGTTATATACATGGGAGTGTGTTAGTCAGATTTCCATTGCTGTGATCAAATACCTGAGATAATCAACTTAGCTGAGATAGGTCAGCCTCAGCAGGTTCGTGGTCAGCCTCAGTAACTTAGTGAGGCCCTCTGCGACTTAGTGAGACCCTGTTTCAAAATAAAATAATAACACAGGGCTGGGGGTGTAGCTCAGAGGTAGGATGCCCCTGGGTTCCATCCCCAGTACCACCACCAAAAAATAAAATCAACTTAGAGGAGGAAAGATTTATTTTTGGCTCATGGTTTCAGCTTTCAGTCCATGGTGAGCTGGCACCATTGCTATGGGCCTATGGTGAGGCAAAGCATCATGGTGGAAGATAAGCAGAGATGCTTACTTCATGGCAGCCAAAAAGAAGAGAGAGAGAGACAGGCCATGCCCCCAGTGATCTCCTTCCTTCAGCTAGACCCCACCTTTGACAGTCTCCACCACCTCCCAATAGTCCATTCATTTATGAAGCCATCAACGGATGAATCCACCGAAGAGATCAGAGCCCTCATGATCCAATCATCCTCCAAAGCCTCATGGCTGGACATTCCTGCATTAGGAAACAAGCCTTCAACATGGGAGACTGTGGGACATTCCAGATCCAAACTATAACAGGCAGTGACTGGGACAGAGCATGAAAGAACTTTCTGGGCTGCCAAAAATGTTTTGTATCTTCTTGATCCCGGTGTTGATCATATGGGCGTTTATATAAGTGGAAAATTGCTTGAGCTTTCCATTAAGATTGTCATTCTTTATTGAATATATGTTACACCCCCATAGTAACAATCACCACCACCATCATCATCATCACAATACACTTAAATCTCTACAGTCTAGTCATATACTAAGCCTGGCTCACACATAGAAAAATTTCTTTCCTCCTCTTCCCCCTTCCCCTCTCCTTCCCTTCTTCTCCCCTTCCTCTTTCTCTTCCTCCTCCTCCTCCTCCTCCTGTATTTAGGATTAAACCCATGGGCATTCAACCTCTGAGCTATACCTCCAGCCCTTTTTAAATTTCATTTTTTTTTTTTTTGGTTCGTAAAAGGGTCTTGCTAGGTTGCTGAGGGTCTTGCTACATTGCTGAAGCTGTCCTCCAACCTGCGATCCTCCTGTCTCAGCCTCCCAAGAATTGGGATTACAGGCACAGGTCACCAGGCCCGGCTAAAACTTTTATTCTTAAGCAAGGAGTTTAGAATAGAATAAAACTCTCTTTTCCATTTTTCTTTTCTTTCTATTCTCCCTTTCCACTCTAATAAAAAATTGATTTAATAGAAAATTTAGTCATTATTTTTTCCAGTTGCAATTACATTGTAATAAATTCAATCCTTGGGCAATATTCTTTATTTTCTTTGGTTCTCAGTGCCTCCAACAAGTTGTTTTGGTTCCTCAGCACACGAGTAGAAGACGACACAGGGTTAGAGAGGGGATACCCTGAGGCCGAGACAGCTCATGTCAGGCCTGTCTGTGAGCTGCTCACTTTGCAGCTAAGATATATGTCTCTAATTAAGGCAAACTGGACAAATGGGCCAGTGGTGACTTCTTCCTTTGCAAAGGACAGCACGTGAAGAGCTAGGTGGAAGCTGTGATTAATGGGTCACTTTAAATCTGGACAAGAGATGTACTGCCCTTTCTCTAAAAAGGATACATTGTGGTCTTTTGCTAATACAGTTGAGACCATGAGCCTAAAGGTCTTCCTTGTCCCTAGTCCTCCTTTCATATTCCACAACAAGAAGTAACACTACAAAAATCGAAGTAAGGAACTGGGTGCATCGGTGGTCGCTTCTGCCTTTCTTGAAATGTTAATTCACATAAACAAGATGTTGCCGGGGAATTCAGAATTAAAGTTTGCCGCTGAGTAGAGAGGTGTTCAGGGATCCTAGCAAAGAGGAAGCTTTCATAGTTGGGTCCAGGTTCTGTCTTTCTATGGCAGGAATGTCTTTATTTTACCTGCCCCCTTCACTGCCAACCCTTTAGCCTGGTTGGGATGGGCAATTTTATCCATTTTCTCTGTGTTTTTCGTGGACACTGGAATGCTGCAGGGCTTAACTTTCTTGTGGATGCCCCACTTGACAGGGTGGACTCCCTGGCATGTGAAATCCAGCACTGAGATGCTGCGGAGCTTAGAAAAAAAGGAACAGAACCCAGGGGTGGAGTCCAGAAGGCCCCTCCCTCCCTATATTTGCCATGGCAGAGGGCTGGCTCCGGACACTAGCCACAGGAAGCCACACTGGTATCCTAGTCACACTGATCCCCAAAGGATCACAGTGGCCATAGGTATTTATCCCTTTTCTTCTTCCTTCCAGTCCCAAATGCTGGAGGAACTAGGTCATGAAAGGCAAGAGCAGGGGCAGGAAGTCAGGGGAGGGCAGTGGACAGGAAAGTGTTGAAGAGCCACATCCTGTGGCACCATCTCCCGCCTCAAGGACCTAGGAACCTAACTCAGCCAGCAATGGGTACAGGGAGAAGACTGGATTTAAATTGAGTTTGAAGGTAACCTGGTCTGAGTTCTCATAATAAAAAGTTATTGAACCTGCCCTAGTTGGAACCATTGCTGTATCCTTGGAATAGTCTTTTTTATCTTTCTCTTTCTTCTCTTTCTCCCTTCCCTTCCCTTCCCTTCCCTTCCCTTCCCTTCCCTTCCCTTCCCTTCCCTTCCCCTTCCCTTTCCCTTTCCCTTCCCTTCCCTTCTTCCCTTTCCGTTCCTTTCCTTTCCTTTATGGTACTAGGGGTTGAACCCAGGGGTGCTCTACCACTGAACTATATCCCTAGCCTTCTTTTTTATTTTGAAATAGGGTCTTGTCAAATTACCACATGCTGACTTTGGACCTGCGATCCTCCTGTCTCAGCCTCCCAGGTACTGGGATTACGGGCGTGCATTAGGCTCCCCTTTTTTCTTCTTGCTCTACAGGCATTCTGGGGGAGACTCTCTGAACCATCAACCAGCTCAAGCTGCAACCCTGCTCGACATCTTCCAGTGTGTTCACCTCACCCTCACACTAAAGCCCAGTGTCCTTTTGGTGTCATTACAAGGTCTGGCCCCCTCCTGCCTCAGTGACCCTAATTCTGCTCATTCTATGTCTTCCTCGGCCACTCTGGCTTCTCTTCTGCTCTTTGAACATAACAAGCATATTGTCACCTCAGGGCTTTGCAGTCCCCTCTGCCAGGTATGCTGTTCACCAGATATTTGCATCTCTATTTTCATTCAGTTCCACCAAATGTTGCATCCTTAGAGAGATCATCTCTGAACCCTATCCGAAGCAGCAGCCACCCAGCCCACTTCAGGAAGCCTTTCCATTTTCCTTAGGTTCTCCATGTTCACGGATCTTTATTTATTTTTGGTACTGGGGATTGAACCCAGTGGCATTCACCCTCTCGGCTACACTCCAGCTCTTTTTATTTTTTATTTTGAAACATGGTATGGCTAGGTTGCTGAGGGTCTTGCTAAGTTGCTGAAGCTGGTCTCGGACTGCTCTCTTCCCGTCTCTGCCTCCCAAGTACTGGGATTACAGGCGTGTGCCACTGTGCTTAATATGCCATTGTCTGTCTCCTCTGATGATATCTAAGATTCATAAGGGCAATGATTTGTCTTTTGTTTACATTGGTATCCTGGGCAAAGAAGAGTGTTAGCACATAAAATGCCATGAAAATATTTGTTGAGTGAATGACTAAGATGTCATTAAGAGGAGAGTTAGGGAGCTTCAACGAAACCAAATTGAATTTAGGGTTTAGAAAAAAAATTAATGTTTATATTCCACTGAGTAGTGATTCATTAATAAATTTGATATCAGATTGAAGACCTAAGAGTAAGACCAGATTGCTATAATTTATTTTAAGAATATATAAAAATGAAAGAGTTAATATATAAAATTTTGAGTGAACTGTAGGACAGGGTGTTAGTTTTATGGAAGTTGGTATATGTAGTAGATTAAAGGAGGAGGAGGAGGAGGAGGAGATGATCTCACTATTTTGCATCTGCTCTGATCTAACGTGAAGACAGTTTCTCCATGTTTTGAATTGTGCACATGGGAAAATGGCTTGATTTGACCAATAAATCATGTAGGTATGAAATCCTAATTTGAATTGTGTCTTGCTCTCCCTTGCGGCTGGGAAACATGAGCTCACTATGTGAAGAAGCCATTGAGAAACACCCTGTCATCCAGGCCACCAGGATGAGGCTCCAGGGTACACACCTACAACTGCTTGCGCTGCCCAGGAGAAGCACCAGAACTGCTCAGCTGACTCCAGCCCTAACTGCTGAGCCACAGATTGTGAGCTAATTAACAACTGTTGTTTGAAGCCACTAAATTTGGGTGTGTTTGTTACAGAGCAAAGACTTACTGATGCAATATGTTTGGGTGTGCTATGTCGTAAGCTAGGTTCTGCTGTTCAAAACTGTCAAGACACATAGTTGGCAACTTCTAGCTTATCTGCTATGGGTGATAATCGGGGAATATGGTAACATACAAAGGAGGCCCCGGAGAACTGGGTTTGAACCTAGCTATTACTACTTACTGGCTATGTGACCTGAGTGAAATTGCTTAGCCTTTCTGAACCTTAATTTTCTCTTAGATAATGTACAGGCCTCAAATACTGTCCTAACCTCTTGCTATTCAAAGTCTGATCTAAAAACTAGCAGAATCAGCATGATACGGAGCTTTTTAGAAATGCGGAATCTCAGGTTCTACCCTCGACCTGCGGAATCACTATCTGCACTTTAACAAGATGACCAGGCAATTTATGTGCTCATTATAGATGGAGAAGCACACACTACCTTACCACCCTGGCATCCCACAAAGTCAACACATCTCGAGGACCCGAACAGTGAAAACCAGCTTCTCCCTGGGCTCTGTGTTTGCTTTCCAATCTTGCAGGGAAACTTGATCTAGGGTGTTTTTCTTGGCATCCTCACAGGCAGACAGGCTCAGCTGCGGAGGCGCTTTCTTCAAGGCTCAGCTAAAATCACAGCTTCACAGTTTAGCTGGGGAGTGGTCAGTGGGCCCTCAGTCCCCTCCCTCCCCCTCAGTGCCCCGTTGGTCAACTTTTGGCGACTGTCCTCTTCTCTTAGCCCTGCCTGGAAACGGCCACACTGTACCAGGGGAATGAGCCCTTTGCATCTCCAACTGCCCCTGCAGGCCTGCACTATTGTTTGCTTACACATCTTCCCTCCATTTCTTAAGCTGCCCGCGCACTCGGTCCCTTTCTCTTCCCCGGGCCAGCCGGACCTGCTCCGGAGGCTGAGCATGCCCAGTTCAGCCCAGAGCGTGGCCCCAGTCCCCAATGCGCAGGTGCCACGTCTCCGGGTTTTGGTGGCCGCCGGCTGGGAGGAGGAGGCGGCGGCGGAGTAGCCCGGGGGAGGAGGGAGTCCTCCGGGAGTCCTGGAGCAGCTCGTGGCGAGGGTCCACACAAAGGGCGATGCTAGACCCAGCACTGCTGGGGCCTCGCTGTGAGTGTGACTTGGAGGCTTCCGGGGGCCGTGTAGGGCGAGGGTGGACCGGGAACCGGCTGGAGCTGCGCTCCGGCATCCCAGGGACCAAGTCGGGGGGGTTTGCATGTTTGAGGTTGCACTTAGGGTACGACTTTTTGGAACCACTTTATCTCTCGGTGGATCAGTGTAAGCCTCGAGGGGGCAAAAACAAGATCACAGTAGTACTTGTTTTGGAAGATTGTTTTACGGATTAAATGAATAAAAAGCGTTCAGAACAGTGCCTGATGGAGTGTAAGCGCTTTGTGTGTTTATTAAACAAAATAAGAACAAATAAGCACCCCCCCATCCCGGCCAGCGGCTCCGGGACACCAGTTTCCGCTCGTCCTGACCCCCTCCGCTTTCTCCCTCACCCCCCTGCCTGTCTCCCATCCCGGGAGGGTGGTCCCCACGCCCGGGCTGCGCCCCGCGCCACCCAGCGCCGCACCCCGACCCCCAGGCACCGGGCACGTGCCGCGGGGAGCTGCCGGGGAGACCTGGGCTCGCGGCCGGGCGGCCTCGCCGGACGCCCCGCCCGCCTTCGCCCAGGCCCCTTCCACCCGCCCGGCCGCGGCGCCCCCTCCCCGCCCCGCGGGCCCGCGGTACCGGCGGCCGGCCCGGCCCCTGCCCACCCCCAGCCCCGCCGGGCGCGCCGCACTGGGCATGCTCCGTAGCCCGGGCAGGTTGGGGCTGCGAGGCGACAGCTCGGGCTCCGGAGCCGGGAGGCGAAAGCGGGAGGGAGACTCGGGCTGGGAGGCGGGATCGGCCGGCCACCGGGCGCGGCGGAGCGGGCCGGGCGGCCCCGGGCTCGCCGGGGAGCGGCTGCCGAGACCCCCGCCCGGCGAGGTGAGGACCGCGGCGGGAGGCGGAGGCCGGGGGGCGGAGGCTGCGGAGGGCGGGGCCGCGCGGGAGGGGGCTTGGCGGCGCTCCCGATGGCGGGGAGGGGGTTGGTGGCGCCGAGCTGGAAGTGAGCTGCACCGCAAACAAGCTCTCGCACACACGCGCGCACACACGCGCGCACACACCGGGTCTCCCGGCGGCGGCCGCGGCCGCATCCCCGGCAGCCGCTCCAGGCAAAGTGACAGGTAGGAGAAGGCATTCCGGGTCCCGTCGGAGGATGCTCCCGCCCGGCGGCCCGCCGGCTCGTTTGCCGTCCGCGGTGCGTCCTGGACGCGCGCGCACCCGGATGCCCTGCCGGGGACCCGGTGCAGGTGCGGGGTGCCAGGCGCCCTGCGCGCCGAGGCGGGGGACCCCGCCGCCCCCTCCCCTGTAGTCCTCGCCTGCTGGCTTTCCTCAGACCATCCAGGCATTCACCCGCTTCTGGGCTAGAAATAGCAGGGCTCGACGTGTATATGATTATTTTGGTTGGAAATAGTTGGCACCGTGCAACGCATGTAATGTGTGTGCGTGTGGATCTTCTTAACCTCGTCTGGGGAAATCATAGAAATGATCGACTATTTCCACTTAAAACAACACGGCAGGCTCAGCACTCCTTGGGGGCGGTGTTTGGGCCTCCCAAAAGCATGTAAATGAAGGAGACGAAAGGTTGCCTTATTTTTAGGATTTTAAAGTTGCTTTCTCCTTAACCAATTAGACCTACCTATATCGTACAATACTTCTAATTGTAGACTTTGTAGACTGCCGAATCCAAGTGTGAAGATACGGAATTCTCCAATTTCCAGATGTGCCTAAGTGCAACTTTATCTAGAATCATAAAAGTATCATAAAACTAGCATTGTTCTGGAAAGAAGTGCCTATTATATTTCCATGAATATGTACGTATTTTAGAGATGACTTCTTTTTTAACTCCTGTAATGATTCTAGCTATTGTTCTAAAGTACACTGTTTGAGATTTAATTTTGGGCAAAACATTCATGGAAGGACGCCTTCATGTTTTTAACTTTAAATATGATACATGGTGGTCTATAAATTTAATGTCTGGGTGTATGGAGATAGCTTTTTAGTAATTTTGTTGGCAATTATGTCCTCCGACCATAGGCTGCTGTATAACATCTCGAAATGGAATTGAATTTCCTCTTTCCAGAGAACTCTGGTTCATAAAGTAGACATGACCGGAAAAGAGCAACTGGTGACTACCTGGGCATTCTCTAGAGAGGTCAAAGAAGTGTAGGAAGAACTGTGCTCTTCCGAACAGAAAATCTGTGTGTTCACGTGTAACATTCTAACTTTATCCTTTCAGTATTTTTTCAAGACTCTTGGTCTTAAAACAGGTGTGGTTGAACTGAGGACCTCATAGTTCATATTCTGCAAACTTCAATGGCCTAAGTTACAGAATCGTAAGGAGGATCAAAAATGTAGTGCAGCAGGAGCCTGTGGTGTAATCCCTGACTATCTGTGTTATGTAATCTAGAATGCTGCTTTTCATAGGATGGTCCTGCATATTTTTCAGCTGGTCTATTGATCTACTATGTCATCTTCCTTTTGAACTGTGGAAGTTTAATAAGTGATTGCTGTCTAGGGACAACACCTGTTCTCATAAAAATTCACTTTTTAAATGGAATAGTATTTTCGCTCGTATTTTTATGTACATGAGACTTCTGCTGTCAGACTTAGTAACCCTTCAAATGTTACATATTATAACATAGCTAAAAGCATGGTGTATTAGGTTACTGATTATACTCCCCTCCAACTATATTATTACCCAGCCATCAGAACTTAGTTTTGATTTAGCTCTGATGATATCCCTACCCAGCTCCGAATTAATTGCGGTGGAAATGCTGTTCTACAAGTAACTGTCAAAACAGAATTTCAAAGACTCCATTTGATCAGTGGGTGCACATTTACATCTGTTGGAATAATTCTACCTTTATTTTACAAATGCACACCCACGCAGAACAGCTTTGTTCTGAAATACTCTTTTGGAAGTTTCATATTTGTGTGCCTGGAAATGTGAGTGATGTTAAACTACTTCCATGCCCTGGAATCCCGAGGCAGTGTTTTTATCTTATGAGATAGTGGAATATGGGAGTATAAAAAGTGTCCGGGGTTTCCGAAAAGCTTTTGCAGAAATTGATTTTTAAAATCTGTACCACCTCTGAAAAATTTTGTCCCCAGCAGAGACCAGTTGATGCCTGTGTGATGCTGTTTTGTCTTTTCCAAGAACATATCCAACTGCTTTTAGATGAATGTATCCTGCTGATTCGGGCAACATGGGACAGTTATATTTGGCAATCCCAATGAACATGGTGTTTTCCTAGGATACTCCTAAGTCTGTTGGAAGGTCTGATTTATTAAGAATTGAAGCGATGACCAAATGCTTGCCTTGTATTCATCCCCGCCCCACCCGCTAAGTGAAATTGAGCTTGGTGCTGCCATGCTGTTTTCCTTGTGTCCATCACATAAGCATGCTGATTTATGAAAGACTGATGTAAGGGATGTTACCTTCTGCTTCAGTGTCTGTATTTTCATGCTTTGTTTTTCAGATGTAGCTGGCAAACTCAACTATCAGAATTAATGAGCAGCTTTTGCAGATTACTTTTAAAAAGGTTGTAATTAGCTGCTGCATTTATTTTTATTTTAAAAAATCTTACGTTGAGAATAAATTTTCTCTTTTTGGATGAGAGCCCTTAGGTATTAATGTCATGGGAAGGAGAGATTCTGTATTTTTTTATGTTTTCCACAAATGCCCTTAAAATGAAATCAAATAATTTTGGGGGAAGTATGAAAATTCATTGAAACTTAGAATGAGTTTAGCAGAGTGGGACTAAATTATTGTTATTTGTGACCCCTTCTAATGTAAGGATGAAACTGCATGTGACCCAGGTTTTTAATAAACTATCACAGTGCGTCTCTGTAAAATCAAGAACTTCTGTGTTTGATATGCAGAATGAGGTCAAGGACTAATGGAGATGCTCTAGTGATCACAGTTGGTATTTCATGTCCAGACTGAAATTTCTAAAATTGTTACTTTTCACTTCAGAATGAATGTGCAGGCATATTAGTGTCTGTCAAAAAGACTTCTCCACCTATTGAGAAATAAGTACAGCTTTCTAGCACCGATGGGCAGCAACAGGGGCTCTCTGGTTTTGCTGTTGTTCAAATGTTAACTGCATTTTACTTAATTCTCAGTGCCGATCATTCCACATTTTCCTATTTCCCGATCACACTTGGGAAATAGAATAACCTTGCCTCTCTATTCCTTCGTATTTGTTTTTCTCTTTAATAGTTTTTCTTTTGATAAAGCCTTGCCCTTTAAAGTAGAAATACTTCCTCAAGTTGTAATATTATTTCTCTCTTTATGCCTTTGGATGATTAGAAGGCTTGGCATGTTCACAGGCTCCGATTCTTTAGCTCTCCAAATATAAAAGTGGGTTTACTTCACCGCAGTGAAGGGTGGACCCAGGCAGTAGTGCACTGCTGGGTGGTTGAGTGAAAATCTGCATTGTCTTTGTTGGTATTGAGCCTACTTTCAAAAATAAAAAAATCACCCCAGAGTACTTTTATTTGCAAGGCCAATTTCACTCCTTTACAAACACCACCTCCAAAACCCACTTTCTCAAAGTCTGGCTGGATGCTCATGCCTTTGGATGCTATTCCTCTGCTAAAGGTATAACCCCAGTTCCTAGAGCAGGTGCAAGTAATAATGCCCTACCTTTTGAATCTCAGCTAGGAGGTCATTAGGTTCAAGGGTATGAGTGTGACCAGTTGAGGTTTTTCTGTTTTCCCTGAATGAACTCTACTTTTTTCTTTCCTTTGCTTTATGGAATCAAAAACGTTGAAAGGGCCATAAATCAGAAGAAGGTTTTTCTCTGAAGACCTCTCTCACCTACTACTTATGAAACCTTCAGTGAGAATGTTGCACACCCACGTGACCATGAGATAGTGTTATCTTCTCCCCTGGACTGGGAGTCTCCTTCACAGCTCTGCTCCCATGATCCTTTGGGAAATTCCACCTCTAGCTTGAAACCCTCCCGGGCCAGGCACATCACTGTGTTAGGTTACATCGCCCTTCTACAGCATTCCTTTCCTCCTGAACAATTAAGAGATGATACTTTGGCTCCCTGACATGAATGAATTGGAGTAGCCATTTCCTTAGAAACAAGAAGAAAAAAGTAACTCGAAGTAATTAATTATAAGCAGCTGGTCCAGAGATAAGAGATCACAGACTTCTCATTTTGTATTTGCCACCTCCCTTTCTCTGGTAGGAGTTCTTCACTCTGAGGCATCCCATTAAGGTCTGGGGATGCAGTTTGGTGGGTCCATAAATATATCTGGCGAATCTTTATTTTCCCTTACTTCCAAGTGGGAATTGGGGCAGACAGTGGAGCCAGTGCTACGCCTTGGCCTTTAATGGGTTAAAAAGAAAGCTATATATTACTGCGAGTCCATTGTAATAATTGTTATTCTGATAAGCGTATTTCAGTATGATTAGTTTCTGTTATACCTTTAAGTATTTGCGCTGAGAAGGATTCACCAGGTTGCTCGGGCTCATGACCCACACAAGGTGGAGAAGCCCCTCAGGGGCGGGTGGAGGCTTGCTCTGTGCTGAGATCTTCAGGAATCAGGTAGACTGAGCCCCAGTCCTGACCACATTCTGACTAGCCACGTGACCCTGGGCATCCATTCTGAACCATTTCTGTAAAAGCAGGAGCATAATAACCCCATAGGCCAAAGTTCCTGGTGCTGCTGTGTGACTGCTGCACCTGTAGCTGCTAACTGCCCCCTCCCCTCAAAATGCTACTAGCATTGTTATTTGCCTCCAAAAAGGTTCATGGTATTGCTCCATCCCTACAGACCAGTCAGTAAATTACTTTAAAACTTGTAAGGGAGCCAGGCGTGGTGATACATGCTTGTAATCCCAGTACTTGGGAGGCTGAGATAGGAGGATCGCAAGTTCACTGCCAGCCTCAGCAACTTAGTCCCTCCACAACTTAGTGAGACCCTGTTTCAAAATAAAAAATAAAATAGGGTTGGGGGTGTATCTCAGAGGTAGAATGCCCCTAGGTTCAATCTCTGGTACTACAAAAATCAAAAAAACAACGACCACAAAAGCTTATAAGGGACATTTGCACTACTACCTTGCAAATACAGAAAGTTCCAGTCACTCCACAGGGCCACTACCAGGTGCCAGATCGGATCTTTCTTTGGACCTGCCTCACTTTACAGCTGTGTTTGGATCCAGGGATCTAACATTCGCTCAACTCAAAATCCTGGACTGTGGGGTTTGGAAATGTAACTCAGGGAGCCACGTGCTCTCCCCAGGGCATCTATGTCTCCCAGCTAGACTTCTAAAAGGACCATATTAATCCATTTAGGCCTGGCGGGAGAGAGCTATCCACTAGAAGAATTTGGGGACTGATGATGCTCAGGGGGAGGTGTCGTGGCTCCCGTTTCCCCACAGGGCTCCAGTGGGAACACTCGAGTCCACAACTTTGCATGGGAATAACAGCAAAACAAAACAAAACAAAACAACGGATGTTTGTTGAGCTCTTTAAAGGCATCTATTTATGTAATCCTCCCAACAGCCTTTTTTGGGTGAGTACTAATAGGCTCTTCAGTTTGCATTTGGGGAAACTGAGGCTTGGAGAAGTTAGGCTAATCACACCAGGGAGTTAGAGTTGGGATTGAAACCGAGGCAGGCCAACACCGGAGCTCCAGCTTCTCATCACTGCCCTGTGTTGCCTACCCTTGAGGGCGCACGTGCTGCAGGAAGGTTTGTTACAGTAAAAAGTTGTATGACAATTATTGCAAGTGGCTGCCCAACAATGTGACAGATAGGCTTCTGGCAACCCTGCTGTGAAGACGGAATTGAAGGAGGAAGTTGAGGAAGCTGTGTGTCCTCAGCTAGTTCCCGTTGCTTTCGTTTCTGCAGTTGCTTAGGCCAGATGTCCAAGAGAGGGCGGTTACTAAATGCTAATCCGAAGAACCGAAAAAAATAATTTCTGTTGTCTGGAGGGTCAGTTTTTACCTGGTATATTTTCTTACAGCTTCAGGGAGAGTGTTTTGGATCTGGTGCTCTCAAGGGCCAGGTGAGTGACATGCCCAAGTGTGGGTCACCAAATGTCCCAGGGCTTAGGAGGCCGTGGGCCTGTGCCCGTTCTGGCCCGTCCTGGGGAGCAGCTGCCAGGCAGGTCTGCCAGATTTCTACCAGGTGGGCCTGGAGCTGAGTATCGCCAGCGCCTATGCATTTTCAGGGGAAGCATGGAATCCAGATTTATTTGGAGTGTGAAATCTCATTTAAAAATGTTTGGGAATAATTAAAATAAAAACAAACAGGTCAATCCATGGTGTGGCCAAACCAAACACATTTCAGGAATGAATCTGGCCCCAGAACCCCCATTTTGAGCCTTTTGTCAAATGTAAGTGCTTGGAAACATTGTGTATTAGAAAATGTCAGTAGTTTTATTTGGCTTCTCCCCGCTTTTTTGTTAAATTTCTTACAAACGTTGTTATGGTCATGTACTTTTGAGTGTGCGTAAGAATTCAGATTCCAAATTCTTGCCTGATTTTTCTCTCTCCCAATTTTCCAAGATGTTAGTAAATACACAGAGTTGAGAGAGGCAGGGTATAGTTTTCTCTCCTCTTTCCTGGCACCCTTTTGCAATAAGAACAGCAAAGCAGAGAAATGGGTGACTTCATTTATGGGGACATGAACCCTCTTGCCTGCGTCACTGCTTTGAATTCTACCCAGTCACGAGACATTCCTCCTGCTATTTGGTAGTTGCTATATTTGTCCTGAACATATAGGATGTAGATCTGTTTCTGCAGGTTAGTGTTTCAAGGTGCAATCCGCTTAACAGCCCTCATTTTCCTCTTCGCTCTTCTTCAGGAGATCACACTGGACCAAATGCAGGGACTGTTGTCTCTTAGAGATGGGTTTCTTTCATCGCTACTGGTGCACTATCACTGGACAAATCACCAAAGCCCTCCCTGGAATTTTTAAAAAGTTTTTGTTTTCAGTGGTTTTTAAAAGGATGTAAGTGATACACTAGCATGTTTCAGTTGAAAGGACAATCAGAAACATAGAAGCAAAATGTAAAGCCTTTCCTGCCATTCCCCAGATTGGCAACAGTGCCTCATCTTGCCCCTATTTCTATGCATTTACACATATAAATACATATACATGTATTTTTTTTTTGCAGTACCGGGGATTGAAGGCAGGGGCGTTCTACCTGTGCGCTACGCCCCCAGCCCTATTTTTTATACTTTATTTTGAAACCGTGTCTCACGAAGTTGCAGAGGGCCTCACTAAGGAGAGAGAGAGAGAGAGAGAGAGAGAGACAGAGACAGAGAGACACAAAGACAGAGAGACAGAGAGAACGAGAGAGCTGAGGCTGGCTGTGAACCTGGATCCTCCAGTCTCTGCCTCCCAAAGTACTCTACATGTATTTTTAATTACATGAACTAGATCATACTATATGTTTTCCTGTGACTTGCTTTTGTCCACTTAACTGTATATCATGGCGATTTTATCATGTTGATATATTAGTTATTCTTTCTCACATTGAATAAAATTTGGTAGTATGTGTGTACTATACTTGAACCATTCTTTTTTTCTTTTGCACTATTGTAAACCAAAAAATTGAAGATCTCTTTTCATAGGTGTTTGGACACACGCATGAGAATTTCTCATAATTAAATTCCAAGAAATAAAACTCTGGTCAAAAGGATGTGTACAGTTTAAACTTTGAGAGAACACTGCCAAATTGCCTTTTAAAAAGGTCCCCGTGAGCTGGGCATGGTGGTAATCCCAGTACTTGGGAGACTGAGATGGGAGGATCCGGGTTCACGGCCAGCCTCAGCTACTTAGTGAGGCCTCCACAACTTAGTGAGACCCTGTTTCAAAATAAAGAATAAAAAATCAGGCTGGGGGCTGGAGGTAGAATGCCCCTGGGTTCAATCCCCAGTACTGCAAAAAAAAAAAAGGTCCCCGTGAAATTTCTATCTCATGGAACCTCATATTATGCAGCTGAACAGATCTTCTCTAACTGAAGCATGTCCCACATTGGCACATTGCTTTACTAATTCAGTTAGGCTCCAGCTATATACTGTACACCAGGAAATGACTTTAGAAATAGACCATGTCCTTAAAAGTCCTTGAAAATACAATACTTAATCAAAAAGAATTTACCAGTTAAGGGGCTAACATAAAAGCCCTTTAATAAAGAGATATCTTGTAGAATTAGAGAGCTGAAAATCTGTTTTCTAATCAGTTTGGTTAGCTGTGAAACTCCAGACCCCTCCCAGCAGAGATATGCCATAAAAACAGATAGGCCAACACACAACAGAAGTTGATATTGACCTGGGACAATTAGTTAATTTCATTGCTAAAAATCCTGTCTGGGGGTATTTGTAGCTGTAGACTTTCTAATGCAATCAGCCCCTCTGTATCCATGGGCTCTGCCTCTGTGGGTTTAAACAACCACAGATTGAAAATATTTGGGGGAAAAAAGTTGTATCTGTACTGAACATGTATAGACTTCTTTCCTTATCATTCCTTAAATAATACGGTGTGACAAGTATTTATGTAGCTTTTGCATTGCTTAGGTATTCGAAGTAATCTGGAGACGGTTTAAATTATCTTGTAGGATATGCATAGATTACACACAAATACTACACCATTTTATGTAAGGGCTTGAGTATCTGTGGATTTTGGTATCTGTTGGGGTCCTGGAACCAAATCCCTGTGGATGCTGAAGGGCGATTGGGCTTAATGTTTAAGAATCATTTTACCTTCTCCTTAGAGAATTAGTAGCTTAGAGGTAATACTATCTTATTGAGTTCCCTTTAATAGATACCCTAAATTAATATTCATGATTTTTACAAATGATTTATAGACACAAGGCTATATAAATTAGAAGCTACACTATATTTTCATTCAGAGAGATATTGGGGAAAATACAGGAAATCCAGGTCACTGATTGCAAACTTTTTTCAGAAGTGACAACTTTGATAACTATAACTGTTATCAGCAACATCAAGTCAGTTATTAGTTGCTTTTCAGAATCTTACAGCATCCTGTGCAGGTGTTGGAATTACATTACCGCACCACAATAGGAGGGTTAGTAAATCTTGATGTGGATAAATGGCAGGAAAACCAAATCTTGTTTCTGTTTTCTAAAGATGGATTTGGGTCTTTCATCTGTTTCTCCAGATATCCATTTTTTAAGAAAAATTCTGGTTAGGTTGGCAGTGACATTCAGATTCTGGTTGTATGCCTTCTGCATGTTTATTTTTACAGCACACTGTGAATTGTAGAAATATGGTAGAATTCAGTCGCATTTCCTTGGCATTGAAACCTCACATATTCAGGAAAGTCTGTGCTAGGTTTTGCTCATGGAAATGTTATAGCGTCTCACAGTTTACAGACAATTCCCTTTGATAATGTCTGTGGAAGCCCAATGGGGGGCATCACATGGTCACTCTTGAAACCTATGTCCTTCAGGGCCCTGGTAGAGAACAGATGGCATGTGTAAAACAAGTCCCAGCAGGAGGCTTAAAAAAGGGACCCTTTGGAAGGTGTGGGCAGGTGTAGGGAACACAGTCAGGGTGAATGCTAAAGAGGGACCTAGCAATGATGGGCGGCTATTCCTACTCCAAGACAAGGAGCGAGGACTGCCTGACAAGAGCTGTGTCCCTTTGTAGAGAGACACAGTCAAGCTGGAATTGCCCCAACAGGGAGACTGCAGGAGAATGAGTATCCCCACCACACTCTTCTTCTGCCCTCTCCCTCCACTCTGGTGGGAGCTTTCTATTAGCTGAACCCAGACAGAAGCCAGAGGACAAGGATGAGGGCGGAAGAGGTTGGCCAATGAGTCTGGGCATGCATATGGCAGACCCTGCCCGCTTCCCCTCCTAGCACAGAGGTATGCATAGGTGAGGGGTCAGGCCACTATGGTCTAGTTTTGTGGAAAAAGAAAAGTAAAACTGCAGCTATGATGATTAAATTGAAAACTGGGAATGGTCCACAGTGCCATGTGGCTGGTATCAGTAAGATTTGTGGTCAGCCTTCCATGTAACGTTAAAAAGCAATGTAATGGGAAACTTTTTGTATTTATTTGGTGAACCAAAAATGTAGGCTTAGAGATAGAACGGGTTCATAAAGTCTGTCAACATGGAGTTGGATACCTAAAATATAATAATTCCTTTGCTTTTAATATTTTATGAAAATATTTTATCTGAAATGTCAGGTACCTAGGGGAAGAGACTAGGAGGAAATTAAGGTTATTAACAGTAATTTTCCTTCAAAGAAGTCAATTTAACTGAATCATTAGCGTCACTGAGTAGAAATGAACATGCTGTATCTTCCCATTTGTTCAGCAGGACTCTGAGACTGCAGGCTCATCTATTCTCTTGTTTTCTTGGACCTGTTGTTTGAAAAGGTGGAGACTGTTCTGTTTGGTTGGTGTGCATATTCTGAGTGATCGAGCAATGGAACTTGATTAGAATCATAAAATCAGACCGCTGGAAGGAGTTCAACTCTTCCTACACCTACATTTAGTGGTGTAAGAAACTAAGATGCTAGCTATTAGCAGCTGCTGCCGTGCAAGCTCCCAGAGTTGGTGACTGGGAATGTCACATCACCACTCCAACCTGAAGGAATTGCACTGGATTCATTCCTTTTTGCTGTTACCATCATAGACTTCTAGAGCCCCTAACTCCAAATCCTTGCTTGTCCCTTGCACACAAAATTCTTTTCAAATGTTAGGGCAGAGCTTCATCTCTCCCACTACCCATCCCTTAAGATGGCGTTCTCTGGAGGTCTTTGCATTACTCTTGATTCTTCTCACTCTAAACTCATTATGTATGAGGTAACTTATTCACTTCTCCCATTCTTAGAAACACTTATTCACTGAAGACTCCTCCATTCCTGATTTCTTAATCTCGACATTGAAAATTTCTGGGTGCTTCCACATCAGGAGCTTCCAAAGCAGGAGTCTTCAGCTTCACTCCACATGTGTGTCTTATTCTGGATTTGGAATTTTTGTGCAACAGGTCACCCATCTGTTGAGCCTGCTGCATTAATATCTCTCATTTCTGCCTGCTTTTCTCCATTCCTGTTGCTGCCTAAGTTTATACCTTACTTCATGCCTTGATTGTTCCAAGACTCTTCCAATCAACTTCCCTGTCTCTCTGTCATTCATCCCGTCATGCATTCTGTTGGCTATTAAGTGAGCATCAGGTCCTCCTAACCATGATGGAGTTGTAGTTCTTGCTGTCAGGGGTTTACTGCCCACTGGGGGACACAAGCGCTTAAACAGCTACTTTATAAGTTTGCCCCTTTGCCCCTTGACTCCGCTCTACATTCAGCTAAAGTAATTTGCCCAAAACAAATCTTACAGCATTACCTCTGAAATATTTCAACAGCTCTCTATTGCTTTTAGGATTAATTTCTGTTTCCTTTATTTGTCAAATGCAAGCCATCCATGGCCTGACCTTTATTTGCATCACCTGTACTAGGCTGCATTAAAATCCAGGAACATGAAGGCCTTAGCCCAGACTGGGCTTTGGCTGACTGTATTAAATCCTCTTCTTTGACTGGTGGAATCCTCCAGGCCGTTATGGACCCTGCAGAGTTGCCATCTTCTTTGCAGAGCAGTCCTTGATTTCAGCCCCAGTCTAGATGGGTGCCCCACTTCAGTCCTCTGAATGGATTGCAAATCTTCGTCACAACAGGACTCTCTTGGGGAATGGAAAGGTCTGGTGTGTAGTAGAGACTAAGTCAACATCTCTTACATGAAGGAATAACTAAATTCCATTTTTTAAAATTCTGCAGAATGGGTAAGTTACCAGAGCAGTGAGTGAGTAACCAGAAGAGGTGCCATGTTTAATAAAATGAAGCCACCTATAGGCTTATTACAGAAGGGAAATAAGATATTGCACGATCATACTGGTCATTGAAAAGTAGCAGAATGATCAATGTGGCAAAATGATCAGTGATTTGAAAACTCGGTGGTCATTATTTCTGCTAACAGAAAGTCTGGCATTGTAATAAATTAGTACACTACATCCAGAGGAGCCATTTCCCTGAAGATAGTTTATCAGTATTCTGGGTGGGCACATACTCACATTGTTGTTTCTGTTTTATTAGTTCAAGTTTAGTCAAGTGATGGTTATTTTTCTTACAGTGTGTTATAGCCTTGAATCAGAGAAATTTACTTATTTCAAACTTGGCTGGAAATTTAGGGGAAAAATAGTTTATTTAATCAGATTATTTTATTAAGTTGGACTCTTGCTAATCTATAATGCTTTATATTTATTTCCTCATAGCATTTTATTTTCAAAATGACCTGCAAATGTATCAGTGCCAAGTTGAGAAAGCTATTAATTAATTGAAGGAAAATATTCTGCTGAATATCGGTTTTGAAAGAGCAACTTTTATAGTTCCAAAATTGGGGGGGGGCATTTTATTTATAACAGTTGGAATCTTGTGAAAAGTGTAGCTTTGACAGTCTTAACCAGACACCCCTCCCCAAACCTGGAGCGTTAATAATGTTTAAGAGGTTTCTTCTTTACCATCGGCATCTTTTTGGCTTAACAAATTTCTTTTAGCTTTGTGTTGAAAAAGTGCTGGCTGAGTATGTTAATTATTAAATATATCATTATTCAAGTTTCAATGGAGACAACATTTAGGAGGATTATAGTTTAGTTATTGCAGCTGCTCTGAAAATACTTCACAATAGCACTAGGTAACACAGAGAATATTTTGTGTTATTTAGAGCCTTTTTGGACCTGTGAGGCCCTCTGAGAATCATAAGCCTGGCCTCATTCTGTCCATTTTTCATTCTCTTTGAAGGAATTTCAAAGTCACTGGTTCAAGTTCCTCTTCATCTGTCATAAGTAACATAACAGGGATTTCTCCTACAGCTACCAAAGGGAAAGGAAGGAATTTAAATGCATAGATGATTTGGTTACTAATACCTACGCTGAGAGTGAATCTGCTAGAACCAGACTCTTCTGAATTGCTTAGTTACATGCTAATTTTTATTTTCTAGGCAACAATTTTTTAAACAGGGTAGACTGATAGGTTTTCCATATAGATTGATACTCAGGAGGAATCCACTCCTTGATTAAAAGCAGTAGATGTCTTTTGAAAACCTTCTGGAATATTCCACTTTTTATTGAATCTTAGCGGCGACAGTATGCATTACCTGGAAGGTATACCTCATTTCTCAACAGACTTTCTGCTCTCACATTTTTCAAGAGGAATTTCTGTCCATTTCCTCCTAGAGGTGAGAGCAGATTTTTATTGCAGAAGGGATAGTATGCCAGGAATTCAGATGCTGGTGAACCACTGCTTCCTGCCTTCATAAAAGGTGTGAGACCTTTGGGATGGAAGACACACACACACACACACACACACACACACACACACACACACACCAGTTGGAAGCAGCAGGTGTTGGAGCCCCACTGTGGAATGGAATATAAGAAAAGCCATGCTGTGAAGAAATGAAATGGAGCCATTCTTTGATATTTTTTAGTCTTTACAAGGTCGATTTGAATATCTTAGAAAGTTGTGATTTTACAGGATCAAGCCCCAAACCCAGAGCCCAATGTTCCGTTCTCTCTTAACAATTCTGCAGGTTACCACCATTTGATTCTAAGAAAACTGAGTGATGTAAGCATTTATTCAAGGTCACGTGGTTGACCAGTGAGTGGTCTACAGGTAGGCATCACAGTAGGGTCGACGTGAATTGATATAGCTCCGTCTGTGGCTGTGTGGGGACAGAGGGAAGTCCACATGAGGATACGGCATGGAGGTGGCAGTCTTCAAGCCAAGGAGAGAGGTCTCAGGAGAACAGAGCCCGCTGCCTCCAGATCTGTGAGAAAGCAAATGTGCGATGTTTTGGCCGCCCAGTCTGTGGTATTTGTTACGGCAGTCACAGGACATTCAGACACTGTTTTTTATTTTTTAACATGCATCTGAAAGCAATACTATTGCAATAGTAACCAAAACAAATACATATTTTACAGAACAAAATAATATAAATATTTATCAGTTCTGTTTCCTTTTATATGGATTTATGAATGTTGTCCCCATATCACAGTCATGATCCTGTGCCTTTTCTGTTTATTTGTTTAGTATCCCGTGTCCCACCCCTGCACACACATACGCACAAACAGTCATGCTGCACAGTGAACTCCCTTCTGCGAAGGTCACCTATTTTGTGTTTTTCATCAATGTAGCACAATATTTAACACAAAGCAGGCGCTTTATGCTTGCTTGGTGAATAAATTATTCAGAGGAAGGTGCTTTGCAATTTTGGAAAGCAGAATGGTCAAATTGGATTAATGATGAATAATAGATAAAAATCACTTCACAATATTAATTTTGGTATTTGAACCTATATACCTCCTTTCAAAGCGGATCTTTGTCTCCAGTTGGCTTAGTTGGCAGAGTATTTGCTTTCATTGAGCTTTCATAGGAGTTAATTTGTTCATAGGCAGAGATTAGATAACTTAGATTTCTTTTAGTCTGTTTATTTATCTGTTTTTCCTATGTGAGTTTCATATTCCTCTTTAAGGAGTCTAAGAACCTAAACTTTCATGTTACATTAGTTTATATCTTTTTCCATAATAACTTGAGTCCTTGCCTAATTTATAATTTGATAATGTATATTTGTTGAATTTCTTTACTATCAACCTAAGTCCTAGGATAGTTTTCTTTTCTTTTTTTTTTTTTTTTTTTA